>JASVEL010001600.1:0-127227 GCA_032618575.1 Nicotiana noctiflora | reverse complement strand
ATCAGCACACACAAACAAAAATACAGAGCAAATCTCTGATAAAGAAGTTGTTACCCAAATTTCTGGGATTGAAATAGTGGGGAATTGACTTCTATGTTGGGTCCAGCTCAAATTCTTTCGAGGCTCTAGCTACTGTTGGGGACCTGAAGTTGACGCAACAGTTCTACATGATAGTGGGATGTCCAAACAACTGGTACTAATGCCCAACAAGGATCGAGGAGGACAAGGTAGCCTAGAATTTGTTGAAAACTTGGGTGTTCGACGAAATAATTGTCACGACCCAAACCCCGGTCGTGATGGCGCCCAACACAATGCTAGGCAAGCCCGACCATATCATCTCTTAACCCAGCCAATTATTAATTCCAATTAATCAAATTAAACTTAGACAGCAAGTGATCGTATCAAATGAAAAGCGTGATAGTAAAAGCATACAAAGTACGGTCCCAACCATATCGTGGTGTCACGAGACTGAGCCTCTACAGAATAACATCCTAATACAAACAAGTCTAGACCAAAAAGAAAACAACAAGGTGATAAGGAAGGAGAGAACAGGCTCTGCGGACGCTGGCAGCTACCTCGTAGTCTCCGCAAATAGGAGTAATAAAACAGCAGCGATAGCTCAACTGCCTTCCTAAACCTGTGTATCTGCACAAACGTGCAGGGGAGTGAGGTGAGTATATTTCAACTCGGTGAGTAACAATAACAAATAACAACTGAAAATAAGAATTCCTGTGCTATCACTAAACAGTTCTAAGGCAACTCTCACAAGTACGTCATCACTATCGTAAGTACTATGATCTCTAGTCCATATCTATCTCCACAAGATCCCACACTGATCAAACTCTCACTCGTACCCCTACGGTGTACAACCAGCTCAATATATAAAGACATATTCATATGTCTATAATGTATAAGTATTTAAGTATGTATAATGATATGAATAAGTAAAATGCTGCGGCGTGCAGCCCCCTCCAATACGTATACCGCTGCGGCGCGCAGCCCATTCCATTTAACGTCGACGGCGCTCACTGGGGTGTATACAGACTTCGGAGGGGCTCCCCAGGCCCAAGCACTATGATACTGCAGCGTGCAGTCCGATCCAATATTTATGTGTATATATATTTATACTGCTGCGGCGCGCAGCCCGATCCCATATATATATATATATATATATATATATATATATATATATATATATATATATATATATACATATATATACTAACCTATAACACAACTAATTATCCCACATAATTGCATATCACTTAAATGTAAACCGTATAATTTTGATATTAAACACTAAACAAAATGCAACACATAATGTATATATTTTTGTATTTTACTAATTTAAATAAATAAACACGCACACACAAAAATGCAAATGTAAGATAAAAATAACACCAAAATCACAAACCCTGTCCCAATTAGTATAGGATTGGCCTTCCAGGCCCACTCAGCTAAATCAGGGGATTTCCACCTTAAGTAATCAGTCCCTCACAGTACACACCTAGTACTGGCTCTTAATAGGCTATTCAGCTAGTGTTACGACTGAGTGTAAGTTTCCAACGATATAAGGGTCACCTAGCTCTACAGGTTCCCTAATGCTCTACAGATCGGCACAAGGCCCCAAACATGGCTATTAGACCAATTACACGGTTATAATTTCATTATCAAACATAATACACAGTATTCTATTAGCCGAGAAAGACCAAGTCCAAGTCCCCAATCACAATATCACCACGCCCATCACAAGACGCGTGTCTCATCTCAACATAGCACCGTGACGTGCTAGTACAGAGTTTCAAACCCTCAGTACATTATTTACTACTACCACTCACCTTGAACCGGTAGAAGCCTCAGTCTGCCTTGCGCTTTCCTCGCAAATCGATCTCCTCGGATGCCAAATCCGCTCAAAATCAATGATAATACATCAATATATGCCCAATTCACGCAACCCATATGAAATAACCCAAATTGCATCAAAACCCACAAAGTTGTCAAAAACCGACTATTGGTGCACTCCTCGAAAAATTACAAAAGTTACATATTTGGAACCCTCGTCTCAATACGAGTCTAGGCATATAAAATTTTTCGAATTCGGACTCCATTTGCTCACTCAAATCGGCAATTTAACAAAACCCTGGCTTAGGCTAAATTTCCTCACAATTTGATCCCATTTCTGTGAAATAAAGGAGGATTTCAAGATAAAAACGCGTAAAGGAACCATAAAACTCACCTCCGATGATAACCCGATGAATTCCCAACAAATTCTCGCCCAAATCGCCCAATTCGCCTCCAAGAACCGAGCCCCAAATGTTTTGCAACTTATGAAATTTTAACCATTCTGTTATTTTTAACACAGGCCCGATTTCCGCTTCTGCGGACAAAAATCCGCCTCTGCGAGGCCGCCTCTGCGACCAAATGGTCGCTTTTGTGAAAACACACCTAGCCGCCCAGTTCCGCTTCTGCGGAGACCGCTCCTGCGAACAAGCCTCCGCACCAGCGATTCTCCCCAGTCGCCCGCCATTCCGCTTCTGCGACCTAGGACTCGCAGAAGCGAGTCCGCTCCTGCGACTCGTCATCCGCTTATGCGGAACCTCCTGGCCAAGCCCCCTTTCGCATCTGCGATCCAAATTCCGCTTCTGCGGTCCCGCTCTTGCGGTCCCCAATCCGCAGGAGCGAAAACAACAGAACCAGCAAATCCTCAACCTGCAATTTTCATGTTTTTCTCCCGTTTAACCTCCCGAATTCACCCCGGGCCCCCCGGGTCCCCAACTAAACCCACAAACATACTCCATAACACGATACAAACTTGTTTCGATCATAAAAACACGCCCTCAAACACGGAAAACACCGAATCCAAGCAAATTCAAGCCTAAGTTTTCATTCAAACTTCCGAAACCGACATTCGACCAAAAATCCGATCAAACAACCTCCGAATGACTTGAAATTTTGCAGGCACATCCAAAATCACCCAACGGAGCTACTACAACTGTCGGAATTCCATTCCGACTCCCGGATCAAAATCTCACATATCGATCGGATATCGCCAAAATTCAACTTTAGCCAATTCAAGCTTAAAACTACACCGGACCTCCAAATTCACTTTCGATCGCTCTCCTAGCTTATAAATGACCTCCCGGAGCCGACCGAATCATCAGAATTCGATTCCGAGCTCTCTAACTCACAAGTCAACATCCAGCTGATTTTTCTCAACTATTCCTTCTTCTAAGAGACTATTTGTCTCAATTTCAACCAAACTCAACCCGGATTGACTCAAACTTACCCAACATGCATATTACAACATTAACAAGCACATAACGGGGATAACGGGGTGATAACTCACATGACGACGGGCCGGGTCATCACAATAATTTAATAAGCTGGGGACTGAACTACTTGGAAACCAAGCTCATAGTTCCAATGCACCTATTTGACATCAAGAAGTTTGTGCATGATGCAATTCGATACGAAATACCAAATTGACCGGCATGGTCTCAATACTTATACTGATGATGATGAAGAAGACGAAGAAGAAGGAATTAACAACGCACAATAGAGGTTGTTTCTTAAATATGCAGAGCTAATGTTGATCCCGGGAGATACTATGCTTTGTTCGGTTTCAACACTTATACTGATGATGAAGCAGATTAAGGGCATCAACAAAATGAAAGAGGAGAAGAGTTTGGAAATCAAGATTCCGAACAACAAGAATTTGCTTGACGCCAGAAGGAATTAACAATGCCACAGTAGTGGTTGTTTCTGAAATACGCAGAACTAATGTTGATCCCCTGAGATACTATGATTTATTTGGTCTCAACACTTCTATTGATTATGAAGCAGAAGAAGGGCAGCAACAAAATTAAAGAGGAGAAGATTTTGGAAATCAAGATTCTGAACAACAAGAATTTGCTCGATGCCAGAAGGAATTAACAATGCGACATTAGAGGTTATTTCTGAAATATGCAGTAGAGGTTAGCCAATTTATTTTGTAAGGCTTTTCTTTGTAAATAGAAATTGAACCCAAAGAGCAAAAAGTGTCCACAACTGGGAGGTTGGAGCTACTGTTATATTTAGGGACTGCAGATTCCATGGCAAAAGAGTTTGTTAGAGAGGATTCAAAGGAAACTTCAGCTGTTAAAGCATAAGGCAACCAGATAGACAAAAAGAAGAAAAAAAAAATAGAAATTTAGAAGGCATTCATAATGGAATAATTCTGATGTAGAAGAGAATAAATCCAAAAAGTTAACTGAAGAAAACTATGAATCAAATCCCAAAATACAAAGAAGATAAACTGTAAAAAAATTAATGATGTGTTAATATAGAAAGACACTAGTTGAAGGTAGGAGGATCTAAGAACCTGTTAATAAAGAAAGACATCATAATGTGTAAATTCTGACAATAAGAACATGTCAATGAAAGCTATACAATGCCATTCACAACAGGTAGGAGGATCTACTGACAAGCTGAAGCTAATCAGGAGGTTATAGAGGAGGAATATCAAAGTGTTAATGATAATACTATTAACATTGATTCAATGGAAAGAATTGAGACTAAAAGAAGAGAGGAATATGTATCTAAAGCAAATGCAGACACAATAAAAAAAAGCATCGAAATAGCTACAGCAATCACAGGATGTTCAAACGACCAAAGGAGTAAAAGCTTGGTCAATCATGCAGTAGTTGTAGCAGAACACACTCAGTCTCCCAACAGAGCAATTACTCTATTTCAAAACAGAGAAAAGGTCAAATACACACCTAAAAAAAAAGGTTATGCTGTAGATAGCACTGAAGCCATGCATATTTTTATCGGAATTGTTAGCTTCACTGTAACATAGAAATCCAAAAAAGCATTTATATTCTAAGATTCCTGATTTCCAACTAGTATTTATTTTATTTGCCATAGGCTCCAAGAATTAATATAGTTGATTTCTTGAATTAACATAGTTATCACTATCACTATAGGTAGAGTAAATTGAATAGAATTGTGTAGATTGATACATATGTGCTCTATCTATTAATACTCATTGAGGTCACACTATTAAATGTGTAGAAATACTGTGGTAGCTACACTTTGTCGTATATTGGGATTTCTTACTTTCAAACCCTCAAGTCATCATCCACATCTATTAATCACCACAAACCGGCCACGAGACTAGTCCGCTAAGCCTTTCCCTCTTGAATCAACTTCCTCAGGTGCTCAATCTGATCAAAACCACAAAGAATTCATTATAATATGCTAATGGAACATAACCCAATCGAAAGGATTCGAAAAACACCCAAAAATATAAAGTTGGCAAAACTCAAGCCCCAGGCTCACTTCTCAAAAAATTATGAAATTTACATTTTCCGAATCCTCGTCTCACCACGAGTCCGTACATACCAAATACACAAGAATCAGAGTCCATTTGGTCCCTCAATTCGTCAACTTAGACTCTCTTAGGTTTCAAGCCCTAACCTCAATTTTTACCCTTTAATTCCTTGAATTTTCAGTGTTTAATCCTTGTTTTTATACCATAACAACACTATTCGAGGCTACAAACTCATACCAGATAGAATCTCCTTCAAACTCTCTTCAAATCGCCCAAAATCGCCTCTTCC
The DNA here is from genome assembly GCA_032618575.1 of Nicotiana noctiflora. Classification (NCBI taxonomy): domain Eukaryota; kingdom Viridiplantae; phylum Streptophyta; class Magnoliopsida; order Solanales; family Solanaceae; genus Nicotiana; species Nicotiana noctiflora. Next base: position 121,627 of record JASVEL010001600.1, on the reverse strand, counting down.
CGAAGTCCCAAAATGTATTTCTAACTTCTGAAATGTTAATAACACTGTTCATTAAACTCACATCATTTTTCGCTTCTGCGGTCCCACTACCGCTTATGCGGGACCACTTCTGCGAACATTTGGTAGCTTATGTAGTTATCATTAAACCTCCCAAAAATTGCTTTTGCGACCATGAATCCGCTTCTGCGGTCTTCTATCTTCCGCTCCAGCGGTTATTTTTCGCTTTTGCGGAACCGCTAACACGACCAATTTCTGCTTTTGCATAATTCTCCTGGGCTCCCCCTAGGCCGCTTCTGCGGCTCTCCCACCACATCTACAGAACCGCTTAAGCAGCTCCTTTTTTGCAGAAGCAAAAATAATAGAAGCTCACATATCAGCTGCAACACCAAGCTTCCAACCTTTGTTTAATCATCCGAATTCACTCTGAGGCCCCCGGGACCTCAACCAAAAGCTCCAACACATCCAACAACCTTATACAAACTTTTTCCAATCCTCGAAACACTTCAAACAATGCTAAAACCAATAAATGATATCGGATTCAAGCCTAATTTTTATCCAAACTTCCAAAATGCGCATTCAATCAAAAACCCGACCAAACGACGTCCGAATGACCTAAAAATTTGCAGATATCCAAAATCACCTAATGAAGCTACTGCAACTCTCAAAATTCCATTCTAACCCTCGGATCAAAATCTCACCTATCAACCGGAATTCGCCAAAATTCTAACTTTGCCAATTCAAGCCTATTTCTACACCGGACCTCCAAATTCAATTCCATTCACACTCCTAAGTTACAATTCATGCCCATGTGACGACTCAAAGGGGTCATCACTTGTTTTCTCAATTATTTCGAGCTTTTGAGGCCTTGAAAACCTCATTTAGAGCTGCCTCGATTTGCGTGCACAATCCAACGCAAAGCCTGAAAATTTTTATGTTGAAATATATGAAATATGTGAAAAATTTGAGGAATTTTGATATTAATATTGATATGGTTGACTTTGGTCAACATTTTTGGTAAACGGACCCGGACCTGTGATTTGACGGTCTCAAAAAATCCTTAGAAAAATATGGAACTCGAGAGTATGCCCGGAATCGAAATCCGAGGTCTAGAACCCCGGTAAAAGAATTTTTCTGTTAAATTGTTTTCTGGAAATGTTTAAGGAAAATGAAACTGAATTTTGATTACAAAGTAATGGTATCGGGCTCGTATTTTGGTTTCGATGCCCGGTACAGGTCATATATGTTGGTTAAGCACTTCTTGTAAAGTTTGGTAGAAAACAGACGTCATTTGACATATTTTGGCCTTAAATTGGAAATTTTGGAAGTTATGAAATTTTGAAAGAATTCTTGAGTTTTAAGGCTCGATTCATTGATTTTGATATTATTTTGACGATTTGATCGCACGAGCAAGTTCGTATGACGTTTTTGAGTCAGTGTACATATTTGGTTTGGAGCCCCAAGGGCTCGAGTGAGTTTTGGATAAGTAACGGGATGTTTTGGACTTAGAAAATCTGGTATTTTTGCTGTCTGCTGGTATCTGGTACGTTACTCTCTGCGATCGCATAAAAGATATTGCGATCGCATAGAGTAAATTTTTGCTGCCCATTTTTGTTCTATGCGATCGCAATAATAGCCCTACGATCGCATAGCTTCGTCTGTCCCTTCTCTGAGATCGCACAGAGCCCTTCGCGATCGCATAGAGTAAATATTGAGGCCAAGAAATCCTTCTATATGATAGCATACCAATCTCCGCGATCGCATAGTGCAAACCCCCCCCCCCCCCCCCCCCCATTTTTTTCTTCTACCTGCGATCGCATAGAGCAAATGTTAGGCCCCTTTATTTTCTTCTATGCGATAGCATCCCAGGCCCTGCGATCGCATAGAGTAATTTTTTCTGCCCAGTGATTTAAGTTCTGAAACAGAACAGAAGCGGGATAAATATCCCATTTCTCAAACTCTCTCTTCTCCACAGCTTTTTGGGCAATTCTTCATCAAACTTGTTGGGTAAGTGATTCTTGACTCATTTTCTTCATATTCCATCAATATTATTCGAATTCTTAGGCCTAAACATGTGAAAATAGGTAGAAAATTGAGAATTGGGTAGAGTTAGGTTTTTCAAAGAAATTGCGATCTAGACCTCGTTTTGAGGTCGAACTTAAGAACAAATTACATATTTGAATTCGTGAAAGGATGGGTGAATTTATTTTTATTCGACCCTCGAGTTTTGATCATGTGGGCCCGGGGTCAATTTTTACTATTCCGGGCAGAATGTTGTAAAAATTATATTTAGCCATATGAACTAGTTTGTTAAGTAGAATTGATGATATTAAATCAATTGTGTATAGATACGATAGGATTGGAGCCAAATTCGAAAGGAAAAGGCATTGCTACGGATTGAATTGTTCGTAAATTTTCGAAGTAAGTGTTTGTTCTATCCTAGTTTGAGGGAATAACAATTGAGTTTATGTGCTAATTGTTATATGTGGAGTCCGACGTATAGGCATGGTGACGAGTATCTATACGTTGGGGGTCGAGCATGACCGTGACTCTTAAATGGATTAAATTCCTATTAATCTTATATGATTACATCAAAGGAATTATTATTGGTTTCATACCGGTAATATATAAATTGTTGATTAAAGATTATTGGTGCCACACCGGTAACATACATATATTGTTGATTAGTTATTATTTATTGGTTTTATACCGGTAATATAAATGTTGTTGAATTACAAGATTATTGGTTTTACACCGGTAATATAAATATTGTTGAAATTAAAGGTTACTGGTTTAATACTAGTAATACATTTGTATGCATATTGTTGATCAGAGATTATTGGTTCAATGCCGGTAATATATATTAAAGAATTGGATCGTGTGGCACACCGACCACTTATATAATAAAGGAATGGGATCGTGTGGCACGCCGACCACTTATATAATAAGAAAATGGGATCGTGTGGCACGCCGACCACAAAGTTATATGATTATTGGCATTGGTCATAGTTGCCGATAGCATATTATTAAATTTGGGATCGAGTGGTACGCCTACCACAATATACGAAATAAAAATGAATTGAGACATGAACGTAAGTTTTATTCAATTGTTCATATTATTTTAAATAATATATATATATATATATATATATATATATATATATATATATATATATATATATATATATATATATATATATATATATATATTAGTTACTTCAGAGCATGTTCTTCCTTATAAGTGTTCGATAATGTTTCCTGTTGTTGTATATGCATATTATTCAACTGTACAGATTTATGTGGGTGTCTGGTCCTAGCCTCATCACTACTTCGCCGGGATAGGTCAGGCACTTACCAGCACATGGGGTCGGTTGTGCTGATACTACACTCTGCGCTCTTTTTGTGCAGATACAGGTTACGGACAGCAACATCGGCAGTAGCACAAATGTGGGTATTTCGACCACAAAGACTTCGAGTTAGCCTTGCAGGCGTCCGCAGGACCGTTGTCTCCTCTATCTTTACTTTTCAGTTTGTTATCTCGTGTATTCGAGATAAACAGTTTATAATTCTTTCAGACGGTTATGTGTATTATTCTTAGAAGTTCGTGAGTATTGTGACACCGGTCTTGAGTAGTGTATCATGTTTGGGTGTTCTGTATCGTATCTAGTAAAATTTGCTAAGTCTTCCGCTAAATTTATATATTTCGCTGCAATTGCATAATTTTATTTAAAGTTTTAAAAAGAGAGTTGTAACTAGTGGTAACGTAAGTAAGAATTGGCTTGCCTAGCTTCCACTGGTAGGCGCCATCATGACTCCCGATGGTGGGAAATTCGGGTTGTGACAAGTTGGTATCAGAGCTCTAGGTTGCACAGGTCTCACAACTCACGAACAACCTTAGTAGGGTCTGAGGGATCGGTACGGATACGTCTGTATTTATCCCTCAAAGACTACATAGATATGAAATTTTTTCCCTTTATTCTTTCAAGTTGTGTGACTTTGGTCCTTCAAATACTAATTGAATTTCTACTCTGTTCTTACGCAGATGGCAAGAACACGCGCTTCCCCATCCACTGACTTGCAGTCCGAGGCCCCAGCAGCAGCAGCTCTCGCTAGGGGCAGAGGCCGAGGTCGAGGCCGTCCTAGAGGCTGAGGAAGGGGCAGAGCTCAGCCCCGAGCAGCAGCACAAGTGGCAGAACCTCAGATTCATATCGAGGAGGAGGTTCTAGCCCCAGCAGTTCTAGTGGGCCCAGCTCAGGTCCCAGGAGGGGTTATGTTTACACCGGATCTTCAGGATGCTCTAGTCCGGATAACAGGTTTTATGGACAATATCACCAGAGCAGGTTTATCGCCAATAGCACCAGCCACTTCTCAGGCTGGAGGAGGTAATCAGAATCCTGCTACGCGCACTGCGGAGCCAGTAAGTCCCCAGGCTCAGGTTCCTGTAATTCAGCTAGCTGAGGAAGTTCAGCATGTCATAGTGACTCAGGTTAGTGATGGTGCAACTATGTCTGCTAACCCGTTATAGAGGTTAGACAGGTTTATCAAGCTGTTCACTACCACCTACAGTAGCACTCCTTCAGATGATCCCAGGACATCCTATATAGCTGCCACGAGGTTCTCCGTACTATGGGCATTGTGGAGACTAATGGTGTTGATTTTGCCACTTTTCGATTATCTGGTTCCGCCAAGACTTGGTGGAGAGATTATTCTTCTATCTAGGCCAGCAGGATCATCATCTTTGACTTGGGGCCAATTTGCAGAGTTGTTCTTGGAAAAGTTCATTCCAGCAACTCAGAGGGAGGCTCTGCACAGGCAATTTAATCATCTTCATCTGGGTCCTATGTCAGTCACACGATACGAGACTAGGTTCATTGACCTGGCTTGTCATGCCATTGTCATACTTCCCACAGATAGGGAAAGGGTGAGAAGATTTATTGAAGACTTGAGTCAGCCAATTCGTCTGCAGATGGCTATGGAAGCAGGGTCTGAAATTACTTTTCAGGACGCGGCCAATGCAACCCGCTGGATCGAGATGGCTCTGTCACAGGGAGCAGGTCATGGTTCGGATAAGAGACCCCGTAATTCAGGCAGATTCAGTGGTACCTCATCTGGAGGTAGAGATTCTCATGGTAGAGGCCATCCTCCTAGGCCTTATCAGTCAGCTCTTCAGGTTTCTCACGATGCTTCTAGTGGTCGTAATCCTCAGCCACACTATTCTAATCAGCAGCCTATCAGCGCACCATCACTCTGTTATTCTCAGCAGCCGAGGTCTTGTTATATGTGTGGCGACCTTAGGCACATTGCAAGGTATTGCCCTCGAGCTTCTGACAGCTCTCAGAAGCAGGGTTCTCGTGGTATGGTTCAGGCCCCGGTTTCCCCAAAGCCTGTCCAGCCAGCTAGAGTTGAGGGTAGAGGACATAGAGGTGGAGGCAGAGGTCATAGAGGTGGAGCCCAGACCGATAGAGGTAGAGACCAGCCAGCAGCTGATCGTCCTAGAGATACTACTCGGGTTGGTGGGGCCGAGCCCCGATGTTATGCACTTCCTGCCAGACCATAGGCTGAGTACTCTGGTGTCGTTATTACGGGTATTATTTTGGTTTGTGATAGAGAGGCATTAGCATTATTTGAACCTGGGTCTACTTATTCGTACGTGTCTTCCTATTTTGCACCATACTTGGTTCAGCCTAGTGATCTGTTGGGTGTACCTGTTCATGTGTCTATACTAGTAGGCAATTCTATTGTGGTTGATCGAGTTCATCGGTCATGTATTGTAGTGATTGAAGGTCTTGAGACCCATGCTGATTTATTGCTCCTAAACATGGCAAACTTCGATATTATATTAGGCATGGACTAGATATTTCCATATCATGCTATTTTAGATTGCCATCCCAAAACTATGACCTTAGCTCTACCAAATTTGCCTCGTATAGAGTGGAAAGTAATTTCTGGTCACACTAGCCACAATGTTATTTCTTATGTTAAGGCTCGGCGTATGGTTGAAAAAGGGTGTTTGGCTTATTTACCCTATGTCCGTGATTTCAGTTCTGAGGTTCCTTCTATTGACTCTGTGCCCATGGTTCGCGAATTTCCTGAAGTGTTTCCTTCAGACCTACCGGGTATGCCACTCGATAGGGATATTTATTTTTGCATTGACTTGGCTCCGGGCACTCAGCCCATTTTTATTCCTCCACATCAAGTGGCTCCGCCAGAGTTAAAAAAGTTGAAGGAGCAGTTGCAAGATTTATTGAAACGGGTTTCATTAGACCCAGTATTTCGCCGTGGGGTGTGCCAGTATTATTTGTAAAGATGAAAGATAGTTCGATGAGAATGTGCATTGATTCTCGGCAGTTGAACAAGGTAACTATCAAAAAATAAATATCCACTCCCACGAATTGATGATTTATTTGATCAGCTTCAAGGTGCCAAGGTCTTTTCGAAGATAGACTTGAGATCTGGCTATCATCGGCTGAAGATTAGGGCATCTGATGTCCCTAAGACAACATTTCGCAATCGGTACGAACATTATGAATTTCTGGTCATGTCTTTTGGGTTGACAAATGCCCCAGCAGCTTTTATGGAATTGATGAATCAGGTGTTCCGACCTTATTTAGACTTGTTTGTAATAATCTTCATTGATGACATATTAATATATTTCCGCAGTGAGGAGGAGCATGCGCAAAATCTCCGAGTGACTTTGCTGACTCTGAAAAATAGCCAACTATAAGCAAAATTTTCAAAGTGCGAATTTTGGCTAAGGTCAGTTGGATTCCTGGGTCATATTGTGATGGCAGCAGGTATTCAGGTTGATCCAATGAAGATTGAGGCAGTCAAGAACTGGCCTAGACCGACATCAGCCACAAAAATTCGAAGTTTCTTGGGATTAGCAGGTTATTATCGGCGATTCGTGGAGGGGTTTTCATCTATTGCAACCCCACTGACCAGATTGACACAGAAAGGTGTTCAATTTGAATGGTCAGATGAATGTGAGGCGAGCTTTCAGAAGCTCAAGACAGCCTTGACCACCGCACCAGTGTTGATACTACCTACAGGTACAGGGCCGTATACAGTTTATTGTGACGCTTCCCATATTGGGCTTGGTGCAGTGTTAATGCAGGATGGCAAGGTTATTGCCTATGCTTCGAGGCAGTTGAAGATTCATGAAAAGAACTATCCAGTTCATGATCTAGAATTGGCGGCGATTGTTCACGCATTGAAGATCTGGATGCATTATTTGTATGGTGTAGCATGTGAAGTATACAACGATCATAAAAGTCTTCAATATCTGTTTAAACAGAAGGAATTGAATTTAAGGCAGAGAAGGTGGCTAGAATTACTGAAAGATTATGATGTTACCATTTTATATCATCCGGGAAAAGCAAACTGGTGGCCGACGCTTTGAGTAGGAAGTCAGCCAGTATGGGCAGTCTTGCTTATATTCCAGTCAATCAGAGGCTGCTTGCTTTGGATGTTCCGTCCTTAGCCAACCGATTTGTGAGGTTGGATATTTTTGAAACTAGTCGAGTGCTAGCTTGCACGGTCGCTCGTTCTTCATTATTAGAGCGTATCCGCGATCAACAATATAATGATTCTTATTTATGTGACCTTAAAGACACGGTTCAGCGAGGAGGTGCCAAGGAGGTCACCTTAGATGCTGATGGGATTCTGAGGATGCAAGAGCGCATTTGTGTGCCAATTGTTGATGGGCTTAGAGAATTGATTCTAGAAGAAGCTCATAGTTCGCGGTATTCTATTCATCCAGGTGCAGCAAAGATGTATCAGGATTTGCGGCAACATTATTGGTGGCGTAGAATTAAAAAGAATATTGTAGCATATGTAGCGCAGTGTCTAAATTGTCAGAAGGTTAAATATAAGCATCAGAGACCTGGCAGTTTATTTCAGAGAATTGAGCTTCCTGAATGGAAGTGGGAGCGGATCACTATGGACTTCGTTTCTGGTCTTCCGATGACTCGGAAGAAGTTTTATGCTGTTTAGGTTATTATTATAGGCTGACCAGTTAGCTCATTTTATTTGGTAGCCACTACCTATTCATCCGAGAGATTAGCTGGGATTTATATTAGGGAGATTGTTCGCCTTCATGGTGTGCCTATCTCTACCATTTCAGATCGAGGTACGCAGTTTACCTCACATTTCTGGAAGGCGCTTCAACGAGAGTTGGGCACCCAAGTCCGGCTAAGTACAACCTTTCATCCCAAGACGGACGGTCGGTCCTAGAGGACTATTCGAATATTGGAAGATATGCTTCGAGCGTGTGTTATTGATTTTGGAGGTTCGTGGATCAATTCTTTCCTTTGGCAGGGTTTGCTTATAATAATAGCTATCAATCGGTCATTCAGATAGATCCTTATGAAGCCTTTTATTGTACGCAGTGTCGTTCTCTGGTTGGATGGTTTGAATCGGGAGAAACTCGGTTGTTGGGTACGGATCTAGTTTAGGAGGCCTTAGATAAGGTCAAGATCATTCAAGATAGGCTTCGTACAGCTCAGTTCAGGCAAAAGAGCTATGCAGATCGTAAGATTCGAGATATAGCTTTCTTGGTTGGGGAGCGAGTATTGCTCCGAGTGTCGCCTATAAAGGGCGTGATGAGATTTGGAAAGAATGGCAAACTTAACCCTAGGTTTATTGGCCCATTCGAGATTCTTGATCGTGTGGGAGAGGTGGCATATAAGCTTGCCTTGCCGCCTAGCTTGTCAGCTGTTCATCTAGTGTTTCATGTATCCATGCTCCAAAAATATCACGGCGATCCATCGCACGTGTTAGATTTCAGCACTATCCAATTGGACAAGGATCTATCTTATAAGGAGGAGCCGGTAGCTGTTCTAGACCAGCAGGTTCGACAATTGAGGTCGAAGAGTTTTCCTTCTGTGCGAGTTCAGTGGAGAGGTCGGCCTTCTGAGGCATCGACCTGGGAGTCCGAGTCTGACATGCGGAGCCGATATCCTCATCTATTCCCTGACTCAGGTACTTCTTTCTTTTGTCCGTTCGAGGACGAACGGTTGTTTTAGAGGTGGAGAATGTGATGACCCAAAGGGGTCATCACTTGTTTTCTCAATCATTTCGAGCTTCTAAGGCCTTGAAAACCTCATTTATAGTTGCCTCGATTTGCGTGCACAGTCCGGGCGCGAAGCCAAAAAAATTTTATGTTGAAATATATGAAATATGTGAAAAATTTGAGGAATATTGATATTAATATTGATATGGTTGACTTTGGTCAACATTTTTGGTAAACGGAACCGGACCTGTGATTTGACGGTCATAGAAAATCCATAGAAAAATATGGAACTCGGGTGTATGCCCGGAATCAAAATCTAAGGTCTAGTACCTCGGTAAATGAATTTTTCTGTTAAATTATTTTCTGAAAATATTTAAGGAAAATAAAACAAAAAATTTGATTAAAAAGTAATGGTATCGGGCTCATATTTTGGTTCCGACGCCCGGTATAGGTCATATATGTTGGTTAAGCGCTTCCTGTAAAGTTTGGTTGAAAACGAACGTCGTTTGACGTGTTTCGGCCTTAAATTGGAAATTTTGGAAGTTATGAAATTTTGAAAGAATTCTTGAGTTTTAAGGCTCAATTCATTCATTTTGATGTTATTTTGGCGATTTGATCGCGCGAGCAAGTTCGTATGATATTTTGAGTCAGTGTACATATTTTGTTTGGAGCCCCGAGGGCTCGTGTGAGTTTCGGATAGGTAACGGGATGTTTTGGACTTAGAAAAGCTGGTATTTTTGCTGTCTGTTGGTATCTGGTACGTTATTCTATGTGATCACATAGAAGACATTGCGATCGCATAAAGTAATTTTTGTTGCCCATTTTTGTTCTATGCGATCGCAATAATAGCCCTACGATCGCATAGCTTCGTCTGTCCCTTCTATGCGATTGCACAGAGCCCTTTGCGATCGCACAGAGTAAATATTGAGGCCCAGAAATCCTTCTATGCGATCGCATACCAAGCTCCGCGATCGCATAGTGCAAAGTCCAACCACCCATTTTTTTCTTCTATGCGATCGCATTCCTTCCCCTGCGACCGCATAGAGCAAATGTTAGGCTCCTTTATTTTCTTCTATGTGATCGCATCCCAGGCCCTGCGATCGCATAGAGTAATATTTTTTGCCCAGTGATTTAAGTTCTGAAATAGAACAGAAACGGGATAAAAATCCCATTTCTCAAACTCTCTCTTCTCCACAGCTTTTTGGGCGATTCTCTGGTAAGTGATTCTTGACTCATTTTCTTTATATTCCATCAATGTTATTCGAATTCTTAGGCCTAAACATGTGAAAATAGGTAGAAAATTTGAGAATTGGGTAGAGTTAGGTTTTTCAAAGAAATTGCGATCTAGACCTCGTTTTGAGGTCGAACTTAAGAACAAATTATATATTTGAACTCGTGAAAGGATGGGTGAATTTATTTTGGTTCGAACCTCGAGTTTCGATCATGTGGGCCCGGGGTCGATTCTTACTATTCTGGGCAGAATATTGTAAAAGTTATATTTAGCCATATGAACTATTTTGTTAAGTAGAATTGATGATATCAAATCAATTGTGTATAGATATGATTCGATTGGAGCCAAATTCGAAAGGAAAAGGCATTGCTACAGATTGAATTATTCATAAACTTTCGATGTAAGTGTTTGTTCTATCCTAGCTTGAGGGAATATGAATTGAGTTTATGTGCTAATTGTTATGTGTGTAGTCCGACGTATAGGCATGGTGACGAGTATCTATACGTTGGGGGTAGAGCATGACCGTGGGTCTTAAATGATTTATATTCCTATTAATCTTATATGATTAAATGAAAGGAATTATTATTGGTTTCGTACCGGTAATATATAAATTGTTGATTAAATCATTAAAGATTATTGGTGTCACACCAGTAACATACATATATTGTTGATTAGTTATTATTTATTGGTTTTATATCGGTAATATAAATGTTGTTGAATTACAAGATTATTGGTTTTACACCGGTAATATAAATATTGTTGAAATTGAAGATAATTGGTTTAATACCGATAATACATTTATATGCATACTGTTGATAAGAGATTATTGGTTCAATGCCGGTAATCGTGTGGCACGCCGACCACTTATATATTAAAGAATTGGGATCGTGTGGCACGCCGACCACTATATATTAAAGGAATGGGATCGTGTGACACGCCAACCACTTATATAATAAGAAAATAGAATCGTGTGGCACGCCGACCATAAAGTTATATGATTGTTGGCATTGGCCATAGTTGCCCGTAGCCTATTATTAAATCTTGGAGCAAGTGGTACGCCTACCACAAGATACGAAATGAAAATGAATTGATACATGAAAGTAAGTTTTATTCCATTGTTAAGATTATTTCTGATAATATATATATAGTATTGGTTGCTACTTCAGAGCATGTTCTTCCTTATAAATGTTTGATAATGTTTCATGTTGTTGTATATGCATATATTTCAACTGTACAGGTTTATGTGGGTGTCTAGTCCTAGCCTCGTCACTACTTCACCGGAATAGGCCAGGCACTTACCAGCACATGGGGTCGGTTGTGCTGATACTACACTCTGCGCTCTTTTTGTGCATATACATGTTACGGACAGCAGTAGCGGCAGTAGTACGATTGTGGGTATTTTGACCACTGAGATTTCGAGATAGCCTTGCAGGCGTCCGCAGGACCCGTTGTCTCCTCTATCTTTACTTTTTAGTCTGTTATCTCATGTATTAGAGATAAACAGTTTATAATTTTTTTAGACGGTTATGTGTATTATTCTTAGAAGTTCGTGAGTATTGTAACACCAGTCTTGGGTAGTGTATCATGTTTGAATTTTCTGTATCATATCTAGTAAAATTTGCTAAGTCTTACGCTAAATTTATTTATTTTGCTGTAATTGCATAATTTTATTTAAAGTTTTAAAAAGAGAGTTGTAACTAATGGAAACATAAGTAAGAATTGGCTTGCCTAACTTCCCCTAGTAGGCGTCATCATGACTCCCGATGGTGGGAAATTCAGGTCGTGACAGCCCCGTAGCTATCCGAACCACCGAAATTCACATCCGAGCCCTCTAACCATTTTATAAACTTCCGGTTGACGTTTCTATAACAAGCTTCCTTCTAAGAGGCTATGTGCCTCATTTTCAACCATAACCAACTTAATTACACCCGATCAACTCTAATACCGATATTGAAATATGAAGCAACACAATAAGGGGAAAACGGGATGGTAAATTACATGACAACGGGCCGGATCGCCACAAGAATAGATGCTGCTCACATCAGCATACTGAATTTAACACACTTTCATCTTACCAGCAATTAATGAATGTTTCTTTCTTTATATGAGATATTTTATTTTCAGATTTGTGAAGAACAGAGAAAATGAGTGAGCAAAACAACAATGTCAATTCATAAGAACCATTAATTGTTTTTCTATTGTAGTGTATTATGCAATGTGTGTCCTATAATACACTGTTGATACTAACAATATAATTAAAGTTGATTAATCAAAACATAAAGAAGAAAGATTCAACAACATGAAATTGTATATAAAATCCTGTCTATATCTCAACAGAAAGAAGACAAGAGAAGCTCCGTGAGCATTTATGCGATCCAAGTGCAAATAGGATATAATAATTCTGTATGGTAGGAAAGGTATCAGTTTACCATCAATTATCATTATAGCCGCATCCGTAAAATGATCAATAATTGCAAGAGCCACTAAAGTGTATCTGCGATTCTAGAGAACTCTGAACAAGAGAGGCAAAGATGTTAGATCTGGACACTACTGAACCAGAAGAGATTGCTCAGAATGAGTATTTAAGTAACAAAGTCAGGGAGAGTGATTTGGCTCATAGAACCGAGGATTTGGAAAAAGGGCCAACTATGATAGTAACTAAGGAGACTTGTTCTGTAATAAACAAATGAGTTCAAACAAGAACCTGATTTGCATGTAGTTTATAAACTAGTATCTGTTTCTTTTTTATAAGTGACACGACAAGTAGCTATTTAATTGTTGCTACATATTAAGTTACACAAGTAAAAACATAAGTTGAAAGCTCCAAAACAGAAACTAAATTTGAATACATATCATTTTAAATGTTAAAGACCTCTAAATTTCAAATTGCGCTAATATTTTACCCGAGAAAAGGAGAAGCTAAATCTAAAACTCATTAGCTATTTTGAGTAACCTTATGAAAAAACCAAAAACATAACAATAAAGAAAAAGAGGTAAGGTAGGCTTTAAAAAAATTAAACATTGTATACAAAAGTGGAATGTAAGAAATCAGTCACAACACTCCCTTGTATAATTAAGAACTATGTTTCTTCTCTTCCGGCTGCTAACACACTACTTATTTCTTTATTTTTGAGATATTTTTAATAATTTATCAGTTTAGATAACGTTAATTCTTCAGTTATGAGAGAGTCACTTAATATATTATGAAACTAGTAACATTGAGAGAATCACCTAGTATAGAATCTTGTAACGCTCCATCCATTGTTAATTCCATCTTGATAGGCATTAAAAATCAGTTGGATTTTATATGGTCGAAGTCAACTAGAGTAAATTATTACAATACTGTTGCGGTGACTCGCGCAATCTAAAACTAAATATTTTCACATGCTAGTTGATGTACTAAAAGGATGAAACTGAACTTTGACCCAAATAATAATTTATTTTTGGTTGCAAAAACACAATTGTTCATCATCAATTAAATACAAATAGTCTAGAATATTTCAAAGAATATTCTATGTAGGCCTACTCTAGTTTAATGAATTGATACATGATCTACAATGTACCTTTATATTATCGATTTTTAGATAAACTGAAATATATTTCTTTCTAGCTAGAACAACATAGATACATATAAAAACTCACAATAAACACAATATGCACATAGCATTAAGCAACTTGGCTATAAAAATAATGAAAACTCACAAAAATATAACAATAACAAATAGAAAGTACTTCACTCAGTATCCATAAATTGAATTATAATCTTAATATTAAGAAAGCAATCATAAGTTCATACCTTATTTCCAATCGCAATATACTCGGCTAGGTTAAAATAATCTATATAAAGCAAAGCAACAAAATAGAAAAAATAAGTACACTTCTAAATCACCTCAAAAGCAATTTTACATGCGTTATTGTAAATTCATGTGGTTGAAAGTAAGAGAGAAGAAAAATACACCAAATTGCAAGGCATTGTACAATCAATTGAACCAATAATTATGGGAAACTTTCCAATAAAACTTTGCTAGAATGAACGTTTGTTAGTCCATTTAGATTAGGGATTAGGAATTAATCCATTTAATATATAGATTAAATGCTTTACATGTTATATCAATAATATAAGTTCTTGACTAATTAAGCTTACCATGATAGTCGCGAGATAACTGTACGAACAGTACGGGGATAATGACCGAGGGGGCTATAACAACACAGATCTATCAATTCAAAAAATTTCTCAAAAGAGAGGTGAGGGGGGAGAGAAGAACGGGAGTAGTGAGTTTGGTTGTACCGTAATAGTAACCTGAGATTCTGGGAATGAAGGGATAGTTGGGCATGGTAGAGAATTTGTGTTCTTATATTTGGGTGTTTGCAATTCATTTTGCTGAAATAGGTGAGTGCCTCTTTTTTCATGAGAAAGGAATGAGAGGGAAAATGAAATAATGAAAAGTTCTTCCCGGTAACCTGTACTCCTAGTATAATTTTTGTTGCCCATTTTCTTTTAATTGCCTGTAATCATACGTCTTTTCCGGACTACATTATATTTGCCACTAATACTTGAGTTATGGATATAAATTACCAGCAATTAATTTATGGCCACTAAATAGCTGCCGCTAAAATCCTTTTTGTAATATTGATCCGTGAACACCTCTATTATATCTTCTACCATGAATATGGCCATCATGTACCGTTGGAATGTAGCGGGTGCATTGCATAGGCCAAAGGGCATCCTCCTGAAGGCATAAATGCCATATGGGCATGTGAAGGAGGTCTTTTCTTTGTCCTCCAGGGAAATGGAGATCTGATTGCACCATGAGTACCCATCCAGGAAGCAAAAGTGTGACCTTGCTGCCAATCTATCCAACATTTGATCAATGAAGGGAAGTGGGAAGCGGTCTTTTCTGGTGGCTAGATTCAACTTTCTGTAATCCATGCAAATTCTCCAGCCTGTGACGGTTCTTGTTGAGATAAGTTCATTGTTGTCATTACACATTGAACTGGGTTAACCCAGCTACTGTCAAAAATTGGAAAAATGATTCCCGCATCCAACCACTTTATCACTTCCTTCTTCACCACTTCCTTCATATTTGGGTTCAGCCTCCTCCCATGTTCCCTGGAAGGTTTGTGCCCCTCTTCTAGCAGAATCTTGTGCATGCAATAGGTCGGGTGATCCCCTTGATGTCTATCATGGTCCACCCAATGGCAGTTTTGCACTCCTTTAGTATCTGTAGAAGCTGTTGAACCTGCACATCTAACAAAACAAATGAGATAATAACAGGTAATATGGAGTTGGGACCTAGAAACTCATACCTGATGTGGGTTGGGAATGGCTTTAGTTCCAGCTTCGGTAGTTCTTCAATGGATGGTTTTGCTGGATGGGACTCTCTCTTTTCTAAGTGTGAGGGCTCAAACTCTAGATTTCTATCCCAGAACCCTCTACCTTCCAATACTAACACCCATTCCGCCAAATCCTCCCCATTCACTTCATCTAAGTTCATTAAGCATGCAACTAGGGGGTACCCAGCCGTCAACATCTCATCATCCAACTCTACAATTACATCCACTGCATCAATAAGAGAGCAATTTACGAACTCACCCGGTCACCTTATAGATTTCTGCACATTGAATATAATTTCTTTATCATTGAGCCTCATCTTGAGCTCCCCAATATCACAATCAATCAAAGCTCTCCCCGTGGACAAGAATGGTCTTCCAAAGATTATAGGAATTTCCTCATCCACCTTGCAATCCAAGATTACAAAATCTGCGAGGAACACGAATTTCCCCACCTGAATAAGTACATCATCAACGATCCCAAATGGACGCTTCATGGTCATGTCGGTTAGCTGCAGTAACATGGAGGTGGGTCTAGCTCTTCCAATTCCCAGCCTCTTATAAATCACCAGGGGCATAAGATTGATGCTGGCTCCTAAGTCACACAGTGCCTTAGTAAAGGCGAAGTTCCCTATAGTGCATGGAATTGTAAAGCTACCTGGATCAGATAACTCTTCAGCAACCAGTTTAGACACCACTGCACTACAGGTCTGAGTAAGAGTCACCGTGGCCAAGTCTTGGAAGTCAAACTTCCGATACATCAAATCCTTCATCATTTTAGCATACACAGCATCTACTTTAAAGCTTCAATCAATGGATTGTTTACCCGGATTTGCTTAAGCATTTCAAAGAACTTTTTGTACTGCTCCTCCTTTTGGTGCTTGGCCAACCTCTGTGGGAATGGTGCAGGAGGTCTTTTATTCCCAGCCACTTGGGATTTCTCTTTCTCAGCTAAAATTTTTACTACTAGCTCTTCAACTGGCTTAGCTGTTTTCTTGGTCTCTTGCTGCTTATTTTTCTCTTCAGGTACGTGCTGGATTGTCACCTCTGTCAACACCGTAGACTCATCCATCTCATTGGGCACTTGAATGAGTGTCTCATCTTGTATGTTACCTTACGCTCTCTCTTGCTCAACATCAAGATCCCTACAATTTTGGAGACTCACTGCCATCAGCTACTTTGGGCCCTGATCTTTTGGATTGATTTGGGTATCTACAGGTAATGCCCCTTGAGGATGATTGTTTAACAACACTGAATATGGCCCACTTGTACCTCAATATTTTTAATTGCTGCATCATGTGCATCCACTATTTCATAAATCTTGGCATTGGACCCAATAACTTGTTGCATCATTGCTTCCAGTTTTGCAAACTCATTTTCTTGTCTTCCACCATGTGGTTGTTGAGGTGGATGGTACCATTGCTGCTGATTATCGTACCCATGTGGTCTAGGATACGGTGCCATGTTGTTGGGGGGGTCTCATACCTCTCATGTTTCCAGCGTTATATTGTGGCTGAAGTGGCATGTACTACTGTTGAGTCTGCTTACCCCAATTCTGATTTCCTTGTCTCTGACCCTCATAGTTAGCCACATAGTTCATATCTTCATGTTGATAATGATAATAATGCTCTGCATTCCACGGATTACCAATTGGTTCGCGAATACACGATGTGCATAAGCCCCCATTTGGTAGTATCTATAATATGTACCTGCTGCTTAACCCCTGATTCCTCCACCTTTTTTATGAGGATGCTCATCTGTGTAAAGAGAGTCGCCATATTTTTAGCCATAGTGTTAGAAGGATCAAAAGGCACTGAGTGCACCACTATAGTGATAGGTGCATTAATAGTTGTCCATCATGAATTCAGTGCCATTTTATCCACCAAATTATGTCCTTCTCTCCATGTCTTGCTCAAGAACGCCCCAACAGCTGAGGCATCTACAATATTCTCCATGCTGTCTCATAGCCCCATGTAAAACTATTGCCCCAACATCTGTTCTGTAACAACATGGTAAGGACACATAACCAACATACCTTGAAACCTGCCCCATGTCTCGTGTAGAGTTTCCATTTGTTTCTGCTTGAAGCTCACGATATCATCAATTTGTTGAGCAGTTTTGTTGGGCGGGTGGAACTTGTTGTGGAATTGCTTAACTAAATCATCCCAAGTTTCTATAGAGTTGATAGGGAGTTAATTTAGCGAAACCTCCGTAGCTCCTGTCACCGAGAATGGAAACAATAGTAATTTGATTGCTTCCGGAGTCACGTTAGGTTGCCTTTAAGTTTTGCATATGGATGAGATGTTCTTCAAGTGTTGATGAAGATCTTCTATTTATGTTCCAAAAAAGAGTCTCTTTTTTTACAACAAGTGTATCATATTATTTGTGATCTGGAATGATTCAGCTTGTATTGGAGGCACAAAATGGCGGTGGCCAAATTATCAGCAGTGGGTTATGCCGAGTCATATAGTGCACCCTCAGGCATAGGAGGTGCCTCTTCCCTGACGTTTCCATTGGGATCATTCACGTCTCCCATGTCAATTTCGATTTTCAGTGGTTGTTTGGATTGTTGAATTCTTTTGGTGGCACGATTCAGTGCCCGGAATGTTTGGTCGGGGCCTGAAAGTCCTTCAAGTATTTCTCCAGGCCTTATAGATTTTCTATGCATACACCTGAGCAACCAAGTCAACAACCATCAAATTTTAAATCAAAAGTTAGGTAGAGAGAAAACTGACTACAATAAGAATCTTTGTATTTCTATCAATGGAAATTGATAATTCCGTTAACTCCCCCCCGGCAATAGCGCCAAAATTTGATCACGCCCAACTATGCCTTCTAACAAGAACAATGCGGATGTTGCAAATATAACATGAGTTTTACGCCCAGGGTCGAACCCACATAGAGTTAACATATCAATCACTATCTCCAGACCCACTAATTCTTCAGAACCAGCTTCCCAAATATTCAAAATTCAGTTGAATATTTCTTTAACAACTACGTTTGCAAGTAACTAATAGCCGTAAACTAAACTAATAAGATTGTAAACAATAATGAGAAGAAGCTAAGGCAATGATTTCCCCTATTGATAGAATCCCTTCTGTTTATGCTCATACAAATTTACCAACACATCTCTATCAATCATGAACGCTCATCTTATCGTAAATCTCTCCCGAGTAATCACAGTAATTTACTATTGCACTCTCCCGAGATACGCTAGCTTAATTTATTTAGCATGATTCACTTTAGATTACACCCAATGCTTCGTTTTTCCTAATCCCACCTTTAAACACGTAATTATAGATTTCTCTTATAATCTAGGAGTGGTGTTGTAAAAAAAAAACTAAAATATGCACTTTTTTCCAAGTTATGCACACTAAATAGGCATAGCTAATTGAGGATCCTATCAATTAACTACAACAAACACGAAGTTAAACAAATGGATATTAAACTAGCAATTTGCATTCACAAAAACAAGAAGTTCATGCCCCAATAGGTTCCATCAAAACCTTAGACAAGGAATTTAGCTACTCATGCTATGGGAAAGTAAACTAAGATAGAATTCATCATAAAAATCAAAGAAAAGAAGAAATATGTTAGGAGTATTCTCCCACAATAGTTTTCCTTGCCAAGAACTCTAAAAATCAATACATGCCTCTTTTGGGTGAATTCTAATGCTTTAAATAGGGTTTAGGTCTAAAAATCTCGTATTTTACACTTTGACCCCTGAACTTTCTGCGCCTGCCGCGGTTATGCCGTGATCGTGGTAGAACCGCGACCAATCACCCTCTCTGAATCTTTGAAGTTCTGTAGCTGTCTTTTACCGTGTTTCTGCCGAGGTCGCGGTAGAACCGCGGCCAAACTCCTCCGCTGAATCTTTAGGGCTAGCAGGGCGTTTTCTAATGGGAATTTACACCTTTGGCCTCTTTTCTCCAATTTTGACTCCTGATAATAGGTGAATTTGACTATATTTATGCCCTAAATAATCACACTTTATTGTTGTTTTGATATTGTTTATGATGACAAAATGCTCTTATTAGTGTTTTTAGTATTTTATAGGTACACATGAGCTAATGAAGACTAAAGGAGTAGTTTTGAAGTCAAAAGATGGTGAAAAAGGCCAAGTGTGGAACAAGTCAAGAAATTATGCTGAAAATAGCTTGAAGATTCCGAAGTACTGTTTGGTCGCGGTTCCACCGCGATCGCGGTAGAATCGCGGTAGAAGGGACCTGCGGAACTTTTGAAGTATCAGAGGACTTGATCCACCGCGGTTGCACCGCGACCGCGGTCGAACCGTAGTGGAAGCCGGGATTTTTAAGGCTAAACTTGTCAAAACGCAAATTATGTAACCTAAACCCTATATATAATGTTAGGATTCGCCCAAAGATGGCAAGTATTGTATTATTGATAACTTTTGCAAGCAAACTAGTAAGAGAGAACTATCTCAACATCTTTCTTTCTTTTACATTGAATCTTTGATTATGAATTCAATTATCTATCTTGTTTCTTTGATTATGAGTAGCTAAATATTTATCTAAGGTTTTGATGGAACCTATTGAGTGATGAAATTCTGGGTTATGTGATTACAAATTGTTAGCTAGATTTCTATTTGTTCAACTTCGTTCTTTTTGTAGTTAATTGATAGAATCCTCAATTAGTTGTGCCTATTTAGTGTGCATAACTTGGAAAAGAGTGCATATTTAGGTAATTGTTGAACAACACCACACCTAGATTATTGGAGGAATCTATAATTGTAGGCGTAAAAGTGTGGTTAGGAATAACGAAACCTTGGGTGCAATCTAAAGTGAACTGTTCAAATTAAAGCTAGCTAGGGTAGCTCAAAAGAGTGCAATAGTAAATTATTATAATTGCTCGGGAGAGAATTACGGTAGAAATAGCATTCATGATTGATAGAATAATATTGATAATTTGTATGAGTATAAACAGAAGGGATTCCATCAATAGGGGAAACCAATACCTTAGTCTATCTCTTTATTATTTTCATCACATTCAATTATTTCCTTCAAGTCTTTAGTTTCTTGTAAAAGTTAGTTAGTAGAAATCATCCACAAAAATATATTCCAAAGTTTGGGAAGTCGATTCAGGGGTATTATTGGGTTTTGGAAGTTGCAATTGATAGGTTAATTCTCTGTGGGATCGACTCTGGACTTAATAGACCGGATTATATTGACAGCGACAGTTGTTTGGGCGTGAATCAATTTTGGTGCCGTTGCCGGATAATTAACGAAATTATCAATTGCCATTGATAGAACTACAAGATTCTTGTGTAGTCAGGTTCTTTCTACACACTTTACATTGAAAAATTTGATGGTTGTTGAATTTGGTGCTCAGGTGCATGCCTAGGAAATCTGCAAGGACTGGAGAACTAATTGAAGGACTCTCAGACCCAGAGCAAACTTTCCGGGCACGTAACAGGGCAATCAGACAACTTCAGCAATCTCAGCAACCACTTAAACTCAATTTCGATATGGGAAACGTGAACGACCCAAACCAGCAAGCTGGGTTGAACGTACAGGAGGCGCAGGAGGCGCATGAAGGTGCTTTATTTGACTGGGCACAACCAACTGATGATAATTTTGCAACTGCCATTATTGTACCAGTCATTCAAGCTGAGTCATTCCTGATTACTAATAACATGCTACACTTGTTGCAAAATAAGGGACTATTCTTTGGGACTCAGGTTGAAGATCCACAGCAGCACCTGAAGAACTTTCTTTCTATATGCAAGACGCAGAGGCAGCCAAACGTCACACCAAAAGCCATCAGGCTATTACTATTTCCATTCTCAGTCACAGGGGCTGCATAGGTATGGCTAAACTAACTCCCCATAAACTCTATTGCAATATGGGATGAGTTAGTCAAGCAATTCCACAACAAGTTTCATCCACCTAACAAGACAACTCAGCAAATTGATGAGATAGTGAGCTTCAAGCAGAAGCCAATGGAGATATTTCATGAAACTTGGGGCAGATTCAAAAGTATGCTGGTTATGTGTCATCACCATGGGTTCCCGAACAGATGTTGGGTCAAATGTTCTACATGAGGCTCTCAGACAGCATGAAGAATATAGTAGATGCCTCAGTAGGTGGGGCTTTTCCGAGCAAGACCTGGAGAGAAGGCCAGAATTTGCTTGACAAGATGGCTCAGAACTCCGGGTGGACGACCAGGAATGCTCCTATCACTCTAGTGGTACGCTCTGTACCTCTGAATCCTTCCAATACTATGGAGGAGAACATGGCTACTTTATTGACACAAATGAGCACCCTGATGAAGAAGGTGGAAGAATCTAGGGTCAAGCAGTAGGTTCACATTGTAGATACTACTAATGGTGGTTTATGCACATCTTGCATTAGCCAACCCATAGATAATCCATGGGCTGCAGACCAAGAACATCATCATCAGCATGAAGACATGAACTATGTGGCTAATTATGGAGGGCAGCGACAGGGTAACCAGAGTTGGGGTCAGTAGGCTCCACAGCAGTACAGGCCTCCTCAGCCACAATATAATGCAGCAGGTATGAGGCTGCCAAACAACATGGCTCCATACCCTAGACCTCAGAATTTCAACAATCAGCAGCAGGGATATCATCCACCTCCACCACAACATGGGGGTAGACATGACGATGGGTTCGCAAGGTTGGAAGCTATGATGCAGCAGGTAATTGGGTCACATACCAAAACCAATGAGAGGATAAATGCACATGACGCAGCTATCAAGAATATTGAGGTGCAGGTGGGCCAGATTGCTATGTTACTTAACAATCGTCCTCAAGGGACATTGCCTTCAGATACACAAACAAACCCAAAGGATCAAATCCCAAAGCAACTGATGGCCTTTAATCTGAGAAGCTTTAGAGATCTTGATGTTGAGCAGGAAAGAGATAGAGGCTATTTGCAGGCTGAGACACTCACTCCAGTACCCATTGAACTGGATGAGTCCACCGGGTTGACAGAAGTTATAGTCCAGCCAGTAGCTGAATATAATGATGTGCAGCAGGGAATGGAGAAAGCAGCTGAACCGATAGAACAACCGGTTGTGGAACAGGTTATAGAGAAAGAAAAATCCCAAGTGATTGGGAAGAAGAGGCCTCCAGCCCCATTTCCCCAAAAGTTGGCCAAGCACTAGAAAAAGGAGCAATACAAGAGATTATTTGAGATGCTCAAGTAAATCCAGGTAAACATTCCCCTAATTGAAGCTTTGAAAGAGATGCCTGGGTACGCTAAGATGATGAAAGATTTGATGTTGCAGAAATTTGATTTCCAAGACTTGGCCACCGTGACTCTTACACAGACATGTAGTGTAGTGGTCTCTAGACCTATAGGTGAGAAGCTATCTGACCCAGGTAGCTTCACTATTCCATGCACTATAGGAAACTTTGCCTTTGCTAATACATTGTGTGATTTGGGGGCGAGCATAAATCTTTTGCCCTTGGTGATCTATAAGAGGCTGGGCATCGGGAGAGCTAGGACTACTTCTATGTTATTACAGCTTGTTGACAGGACGGTTAAATGTCCATTCGGTATATTGGATGATGTGCTCATCCAGGTGGGGAAGTTTGTGTTTCTCGCCGATTTTGTGATTCTGGACTGCAAGGTGGACGAGGAGATTCCTATAATCTTAGGAAGACCATTCCTAACCACAGGGAGAGCATTGATTGATTGTGAGACCGGGGAGCTCAAGATGAGGCTGAATGATGAGTAGATCATATTCAATGTACAAAAATCGATGAGGCGCCCTAGTGAGTTCGCGAATTGCTCTCTCATTAATGTGGTAGATGTGATAGTAGAGAGAGATGATGTAGAATTGACAGCTGAAGATCCATTTCAGGCATGCCTGATGAACTTAGAAGAGGTAAACGGTGAAAGTCTGGTAGAGTGGGTGCTATCTCTGGAAGGCAAGGGGTTTTGGGATAGAGAGTTGGAGTTTGAGCCTCTACACTTAGAAAAGAGAGAAACCCCTCCAGCAAAACCATCCATTGAAGAGCCACCAAAGCTGGAACTTAAGCCACTACCAGCTCATCTCAGGTATGAATTTCTAGGCCCTAACTCCACTTTACCTGTTATTATCTCATCTGGTTTGCTAGATGTGCAGGCTCAAAAGCTTATACAGGTACTCAAGGAATGTAAAACTGCCATTGGTTGGACCATGGCAGACATAAAGGGGATCAGCCCCGCATACTGCATGCACAAGATTCTCCTGGAAGAGGGGCACAAACCTTCCAGGGAACACCAAAAAAGGCTGAACCCGAATATGAAAGAAGTGATAAAGTGGCTAGACGCGGGAATTATTTTCCCAATCTCTGATAGTAGCTAGGTTAGCCCAGTTCAATGTGTGCGTTATTAATGCTCCCTTGCTGGGACCTTGTTGTTGTTGTTCTTATTGCTCCCTTGCCAGGAATTAGTATTATTTGGGTTATTCCCTTGCTGGGATTGGTTGTGTATAGTGTTGAAAGAAACGGGATCGTGTGGCACACTGACCACTTATATAATGTGAAACGGGATCGTGTGGCACACCGTCGACCTCTATATATATATATATATATATATATATTGTGAAATGGGATCGTGTATATATATATATATATACATCTCCTCTGTTTCAATTTATGTGAACCTATTTCCTTTTTGGTCTGTGCCAAAAAGAATGACTCATTTCCTTATTTGGAAACAATTTACATTTATGCAATGATTTATAGCCACACAAAATATATGTAACTCATTTTACACCACAAGTTCAAAAGTCTTCTCTCTTTTCTTAAACTTCGTGCCCAATCAAATGGGTTCACATAAATTGAAATATATATATATATATATATATATATATATATATATATATATATATATATATATATATATATATATAGACACACACACATACATAAATGACGATAAACAGTATATCAATACAAACATTATATACATCAAAACGATACAATACATTATGAAACGATACATAAGAGCTATATACACAAACACACTTACCCGATTTTATCTAAGTTCTCATATTTACAGGAAGTAACCAAAGGTTTTTACAAAATATATTCAACTTTGGTCAAAATTCATAATTCACCAACAACCTAAAGACATTTTTTTCCGTATAGAATCAGGTTAAAACAATAATTTATACATAATTGTATACAATTATGTAAGTTGTAGATATTTTATATATCGTTTCTACGCACGACATACAAAATATATACAATTTATTTATATCCTCTTTTTTCGAGTTTCAATCTGAAATTTTAACCAAAACTACCTAAAATCTTCAAAACATTCTCTCAAAATTGAGATATAAATTCCAAAGGATTTCCCAATCATTTGCAACAACATCCAATCCAAACAAAAAATAATTTTACAAATTTCAATTTTCGAATTCAAGGTTTCTAAGCTTTCTAATAGATTAACATAGTTTCCAAATCAATCTACTCACTTGCCAAATCTCTTTGTCCTCGTAAAGACATGGCTCAAGTTTAGGAGAAAGAGGCCAAACTATGAATTTATAATTTTAGTTTGAAAAGTGATAGTGTGTGTGTATATATATATATATATATATATATATATATATATATATATATTGTGTATGTTATATGCAAAAATTATACAAATTTCATATTTTTTCGACTATCAAATATACATAATTTCTGGCGGTGGCTAAAAGTAAAAAAAAACTTTTAGTTTTGGAATGGAAGAGAGAGAGAGAGAGAGAGTATAAAAGATTAGAGTATAAAATATTTGTTTGTGTAAAGTTGATAATGCGAGAATTACACATAAGTACAGTTCATACACATATATTGCAATTAGTTAGCCCAGTTACAATATTACAAATTTATAGCCCAATGATAAAAGGCGAAGGTCCGAAAATGTAACAACCCGACCGGATGTTTTGAGCTTTTGCACTTTGATCACCACCTCTCGGGCATGACTTGCTCCGTGTGATGTATTATGACTTATGTAAATCGTTGATTTTGGTTTTCAGGATAATCGGAATGAATTTGGAAGAACGGTTCTCGGTATGTAGCTTGAAATTTGAAAGGTTTGAACAAGATATGACTTGTTTGTATATGATCTCGGATAAACATTTTTATGATTTGGTTAGCTCCGTTGGGTTATTTTGGACTTAGGAGCATGATCGGAATGCATTTTGGAAGTCCTTGGAAGGTTTAGGCTTGAATTGCCAAAATTGAGATTTCGGTATTTTCCAGTTGATAGGTGAGATTTTGATATAGAGGTCGGAATAAAATTCTGAAAGTTGTAGTAACTCTGTGTGTCAACTATGACATGTATGCGAAATTTCAGGTCATTCGGATGTGGTTTGGTTGGGTTTTTATTATCAAAAATGTAATTTGGAAGTTCTTGAAATCCTTAGGCTTGAATCCGATGAGATTCGGTGTTTTAATATTATTTTGAGTGTTCCGAAGGTTGGAACAAGTTTGAATAATATTATGGGATATGTTGTCATATTTGGTTGAGGTCCCGAGGGCTTCGGGTGAGTTTTAGGTGGTTAAATGGATCGATTTCATGTGTTGAAAGTTGTAGATTTTTTGGTTTTTATTGCAGGTCTTTTTGTTCTTCGCGATCGCGTATAAGCGTTTGCGATCACGTAGGCTATTAGGCTGTCACGATCCCAATTACCGATCGTGATGGCACCCAACACATTGTTAGGCAATCCGAACCAATTATCGACCACAACCCAGTTCCTTATAAAATCCATTATCAGCTAACACGGTTTAATTACCAATTTAACATAATAAATGTCTAAAATATCAAGTTAGATATGCGGAAGTCAAAGAGATATACCAACTACACAACCCACACTGATATGGTGTCACAAGTCGAGAGCCTCTAATACAAGTTCAACAACCTACTATATAAACATGCTAGAAAATGTGGAAAAACAACAAAACAGAAAGGAGAAAATGTGGGATGCGGAGGAAATGCAGCTACCTCGATATCCCCGAAAAATGCTGAACGACTGGAAGCTCTCACTTAACCTCTGGAGCACCTGGATCTGCACGCAAGGTGCAAGGAGTAATGTGAGTACTCCGACCCAGTGAGTAATAAACATAAATAACGACTGCGAGTAAGAAAACATGTACACACAGGGTATTCTATAATGCAGTAGTTAAACAAATAATTTGTAAGCAGTAACCCAATGAAAAGCAGAATGAGATACTTCTACAACAAATAAGTAGGCAAGTACAAACCGTTAAAATAAAATAAACACAAAGAACAGTTCCAGCCCCTCGCGCTCACTCTCAAAATGCAATGGGTACCCACGCTCACTGGGGCTGTGCAGACTTCGGAGGGGCCCTATACGGCCCAAGCGTAATATCAAGCCATCTTGTGGCATAAAATCTAGGTCCTCAGCCTCATATCACTCAAGCCACCTCGTGGCTTATATATGTATCTCGGGCCCTCGACCTCATATTAGTATCAGTGTATCCTCACATCTGGCCCTTGGCCGTACTCCGTCCAAAAATAACATAAGCCTCTCGGGCATTAGTAAAATAGTAGTTCTCATCCCAAAATATCTTTTAAAATATTATTTAAGTCTCAAAATCGAGTAAAAGTGGTTGAGTTGTAAAACAGTGGAAAACAGCATGACTGAGTTTAAGTAATAAGTCAAATTAGTGAGGAAATAGTGATAAAAATTCTTGAAGGGTTCAAATAGTAGGCACGAAGCCCAAATATGATAATCGGTCTAAATCATGATGATATCAAATAAGTTTCAGTCAAATACACGATAAAATTATCAATCGATATGGACCAAGTCACAATCCCTAATAGTAAACGACCCCACGCTTATCATCAAGCATGTGTCTCACCTCAATATAGCACCACGATGTCCAATTTAGGGTTTCAAATCCTCAGGACATCATTTACAATCATTACTCACCTCGAACCGGCTAAACCTCTAGCTCGTGATACCTTCGCCCCTCGAATCGACCTCCACGCATATCGAATCTATCCAAAATTAGAACGAATACATCATAATATGCTAAGGGAACAAAGCCCAAGCGAAAACAGTGAAAAATATTAAAAATCCTGAAATTAGCAAAACCCGAGCCCACTTCTTGAAACTCATAAATATTTACGTCAATGGGTTACTTAGCCTCCAACGAGTTCATACATATCAAAAATTCTCAAATCCGACCCCAAATGGTCCTCCAAATCCCCAATCAAAGATTAAAAATCCCAAGCCCTAGTTCTTTCATTTTTAGCTTAAGTTCCTTGATTTTTTAGGTTGATTTCACAATAGAATCATGTTTTAGGTTCAAAAATCTTACCTCCATTCGATTCTCCTCGAATCCCTCTTTAATCTCCTTCAAAAATCTCTCAAAATGATCAACTGTGGAGGAAAAATGCCCCAAAATCGCGGTTGAAATGACTTAAAAACTTTCTCTCCAGTTCTACCCTTTCTTCATCGCGATCGGGACCTTAGTCTCGCGATTGTGAAGCACAACTTTAAATTTCCAAAAATTAACCATATGCGAACACGACCTGGTCCCTGCAAATGCGATGCTCCAACCTTTTACACTTACGCGAAAGCGATCCCCCACACACGAACGCGAAAAACAAATACTCTTGGACCCCTTAGACACCCACTCCTCTACGTGATCGCGAGTATCCTCTCGCGAACGCATAAACATCTCTCCAGCCTTCCGTGAAGACGAGGCCTCCAATGCAAACGCAAAGGTCTAAATTCTGGCCTCCCCAATTCCTTCTACGCGATCGCGATTCACCCTATGCGATTGCGAAGGGTTAATCTCTGCAACATCTAAACTCCCAAAATTTGCAACTCTAAATACCAAAAATGGTCCGATTGACCATCCGAAACTCACTCGAGGCCCCCGGGACCTCAACCAAAAGCATCAATACATCCTAAAACCTTATTCAAACTTGTTCCAATCAACAAAATACCTCACACCACATCAAATTACCCAAAACTCGCCGAATTCAAGCCTAAATTTTCTAAAAACTTCTAAAATACGCTTCTATCAAAAACCCAACCAAATCACATCCGAATGACCTGAAATTTTGCACACACCTCCCAAATGACATAACAAAGCTATTTAAAATCTCAGAATTCTATTCCTACACCCGGATCAAAATCTCACCTACCAACCGGAAATCGCCAAAATACCAACTTCACCAAGTCAAGCCTAATTCTACACCAGACCTCCAAAACCAATTCCGATCACACTCTTAAGTCATAAATTACCTCCTGAAGGTAACCGAACCATCAGAACTCACATCCAAAAGGAGGTCTAATGTTTAGGATTTATACACACCTCTCATTTGCCTTCTTATCTTCTTAAGACATTTGTATCTTCTCTCTTTAGTATTATTTCACTTGTATTTTGGAGTGGAATAAAATATTGGTTGTGTCCGAGGAGTAGGCAAAATTAGCCGAACCTCGTAAATTCTGGTGTTCCTTTTATTATTGCTTTATTGTCTTATTTATTATTTGGTGGCTGCCATAATTTTTGGTATAATAGTTGTGACTCATTCACACTATATACATTTGGCTTCCGCAACAAAACATAAGTAGCCTAAGTACTTGATGAGCACTAAAACAGTAGCTTCTAATTTGTGGATGCTCCTTCCATGAGAACTAAAAAAGAGAAACAGTGAGGAGTACTACTTTGTAACATTTGTGAGGCACTTGACATGTTCCTTGTATCTAGAAATTCATCACTTTTTTGTTTTATCCACAATCAATTCCTTGGCTTTTATACTTCCATCTTAAGAGAATGACTGGTTAATATTAGCGGATTCTTTCTTGTAGCATCAGTACGAGCTGCCATGCATGGTACAAGAATAAGGATGAACAGCGCAAGAGGCTTGAGAAAATACATAACTTTAATTGCTCATTGCTACATCTGAAGACCATCAAGTTCATTAACATAAGTGAAAACAAGTTTGTATTGCCGTTGATAAAGTATTTGCTCGAGAATGCAACAGTGCTAGAAAAGTTCTATCATTGCAAAGGCTATGTGTCTCAGGATTATATTAAAATGGAACAGGAGCTCCTCAGCTTTCCAACATCCTCGCCTCACGCTTTAGTTGTCTTTTCTTATGGCCCCTCTTTGTATTGATTGCACTTGTCAGTATCCAAGGAGTTGTGATACTTCTTCATGTGTAAGTAACAGTGTGTTTATTCTCTCATCGTCATGTAATGCAGCTTGCTCTAAATATTTTGTTATGAATATTCTTGTATTTGAGTTGATTGTTTTTATACTATGATAATTTAAGGTTGGAAATCATTTTGTAAGAATAGTATTTCAAGATTCATTACTGTCCACGGACTTGTTTCTGTTGGTGTATGTTGTTTTTAATTGGTGGAACCTAGTGCCAGCAGGTATGCTTTGGGTATCACAAAATGAAAGAAATAGCATGTGTTTTGAAAGAAAAGCATAAGCCACTTTTGACTAAAAAATAAGCGTTTGAATTTAGTTGCTTTTTGGTAAAGTTTATTGCTGTCATAGACTTTGCATGCATTCAGGAGTAGCATGAGGTGTGCATAGTTTCGCTCTCGCTGGTATGGTCTTTGTGCTCGGCCAGTAATATATATTCACTTTCTGTATTTTACTGGCCGGTTTGAAGGCGGGTCAAGCAGGATTGATAGACTTCTAGGCTGACAAACTTTTGGAGAAGGGGTGTACATGTTACCTTAGTCAAATCCTACGTTGGAATGAGAGAAGAAAGCAAAAAGATTTATAAGGCATGATACAAGTTTGCATGGTATGTTCCCTTATGGGTCGATGTGGCATAGCCCAAAAAGACAAATCCATGCGGGAGAGTTGTTTATTTCAATGGCGATTGTTTGTTATTGATCAAACTGCCAGTGCATACAAGATTTCCTTTTGATGATTCATTTGCAGTAATACATTTTTCTCTTCTTTTGACAACGTAGATTCAATATCTGATATCAAGATGATTAAGGAAATCTTTTTGCTTGAACTACTGATGTTATAAAACTGGGTTTTGAATAATAGACCAAATTGATCACGTTATGAATTGAATTTGAAGTGTATCATCTAAAGAGAACAAGCAGCCATGTTGATCTCCAACTGCTTATCTCTCAGTAGTGGTAGTAAAATGGATAAAAGAAAATAATTATCTATCCATATTATCCATTAAAATATGGGTTGGATAATGAACTATTTAAAAACGGATTAAATATGGATAAGAACGATATTATCCACTTAGAACATAGTTAACCAATGAATAACTAATATGTTTAACTTTTATATTTGTAAAGCCTCGAATTAGGGGTTCCTCAAATTTGAAAGAAATTCCCCCAAAAGTGATCATATACAATAAGTCATGAATAATATGGGTAATCCATATTATCCGACGGTTAACCCATTTTTTATCCGTATTAAATATGGAGTGGGTCGGATAATTGACCCATTTTTTCATGATCCGTTTTCGACCCAAACCATATCCTATACGACCCGCCCATTTGCAACTCCTACCCATGACCACTTGAACACTGATATTGTCTACGGTGCCACCATTTACGCGCACAATGCTTCCAACCCATAGAGAAAACAACAACCCATAGATATTGATTCACAAAAGTACAAAGAAAAACATAAAAATCCTATAATTTTGAAAATTCATTTTCACTAAAATGTACTTTCAGAAGAAAATTTTTTACCCAAATTGAGCAAAATTTTCATCCAAAAATAGGTACTAGACGAAGAGATAGAAACGAATCGGAAGAAAAAATTAAAAACATGACTCTGAGTGAAATGTGCGTTTTCATGTGTTGGCTATGGAGGTTTAGAAAATGGGAATTGTTCTCTGGGTAAATTTCACAAATGGTCATAAAGACGGGAGCTTGGGCCAAGAGAAACTAGGTGGGCTGGTCTTTAGTCTAGTTGTAAAACGACTTGGGCCGCGTGATTGGGGGCGGGTAAATTAATTGGGCCGACTGGGTAGATATAGTAAATAGTTTGGTTATGGGTATTAAAATGTAAATAATTTGGACTTAGTAGGTAAAAAGTGAGATTTTCCCTATTAAATATAGGTATGATCGGATAATTAATTCGCTTTTGTATTACCCGTTTTTGACCTGTCCCATATCTGACCCAACCCACACGTTTGCCACCCCTACCTCTCACTTATATATAAGTAGTAATGTGAATTGAAAATGTAGGGTGCCAATTGCCATTTCTGCTCATCTTCAACCTTTGTTATGAGCACTGTTTCTGACTTGGTAATTATATTAGGTGCTTTGTGTCTAAGGGGTCTTTTGGTAATGATGTATTAGGGAAAATAATATATATTAGTTTTGGAATAATTAATTCCTTGTTTGGTAGTGTTTTTCAATCTATATTCAATATTATTCTTATACATAGCATATTAGATTAGTTAGTGTCTGATGAGAGTATTTGAGAAGAGGTTGTTTTGTCCGTCACTGGAAAAAGAAAGAAAGAAAGAAATGTTTAAAAATACTTCTTTGTCTTATATAGTTTAAATATTTTAAAGAATGTTTTGGAGAGAAATTAAAAATTTGACTATATTATTAATAGTCAAGATTGTGCATTTGGAAGTGCCTATTATGAAAGATGAGTCTATTAATTCCAACAGACTCCTACAAATATTATAAATACCTATATCATCTCCAAAACGAAATCATCTAAAAAATTTATTTTTTTTCTTTTCTACTTATTTTCTATAACTCTCCTTATTCTATTTTCTAATATAGCGAACCATGGCATTAATAGTACTATGATTTTTAATACATGGATAAAATATATAAAGACAAAACTGCTCTTTCAAAATCTTTTATTTTGTAAACAAATAAATTGTTTAAGAAAATATTGCATGTTATTTTTAATAATTCTAGCATAACTAATCTCAATATTACTAATCTTAGCATTATTAATATAACATATTCAGTGTTGTTCTTATACACCCCACCAAAAGACACCCGACTGTTTATATAATGATATGGTTTTTTGACCAATAAAGCATATATTTACCTTGTTTGGTCATCTGTATGAACTGAGAAGATGACCATTCTTCAATAAGTTAATTTATCATGTTTTCCCCTTGATATTTCTTACTGGCCCTTCAGTTAGCCTTTGTGAATTAACTGCAGATGTTATTTCTTTGTCAAAACAGAAGAAAAAATGCATTACTTGTTGAAAATGAACCATCAAGAGGAAATGCATAATTTGCAGGGCTACTTGAGGTTTCCGGTGAATAGAAATCACAAAGAATTTCGAGCAAAATCTCTTGCATGATGATCACACAATAACCAAAATGTTACTTAGACATGAAGAACTATTAAAAACTCTACTGACGAGTACAATCCTAAACTTATCTATCACCTGCAGAGCAGTTTGAAACATAAACTAACATTTGTCAAGTATGTTGCAATCACTACAAACCAGAGAAGACAAAAACTTATCGATGAGAAACGACGATTGAAGCGTGCGGAGAGGATCTTGGAAAGATCAGGAACTCCTGTTCCATTTTATCCCGAGACACATCACTCCCTATGAATACCGCAGTAATGACAAATTTTTCTAGCGCTGTTGCACTCTCGAGCAAATATTTTACCAATGGCATTGCAAACTTATTTTCATTTAATGTTCCAACCATGTTAATGAACTTTATGGTCTTCAAATGTGGCAATGAGCAATTAAAATTATGTGTCTCAAACCTCTTGACCTGTTCATCCTCGTATGTGTACCTTGACAGTAGGTCCTGTAGGAAAGAATCCACAATATTAACCAGTTATTCTCCTTAGACGGAAGTAGAAAGCTAAGGAGTTGATTGCGCACAAAATAAAAAGGTGATGCATTTTTTGTTCAAAGAGCATGTCAAGTGCTTAGCAAATATTACAAAGTGGTACATGCAAACAACAAGAAATGTTTCAGAGCTTCACTGAAGATGACCCTTTATCTCTTTGTACGAAGGTGAGTACTATCCCTTGTTAAACATTTTTTTCTTACTACAAAAAAAAATTGACTGTAGAACTGGACGCATGAAAGAAGAATTTTGACAGTGACAACATCAACTTTCTATCAAAGCAACTCAAGTTGAACTATTTTCTTGAGGAAAATCAAATGAGAGAACCAAAAAGTTCCAACGCACTTCTTACACCAAAAAGCAACAATAAGCACGCAACTGCAGAAGATTTAACGGGACTAGAAAAGCAGAATTTGAACTATACATTACCTGTAGCAATTTCTGTGAACATATAGAGAACTACTCACCTCGATGGACGCTCACTATAATAAAATGGTGCAAACTTGATCTAGGATTGGTAGAACTAAAGACGGACGGTAGTTGCACACACGGACAATGTGGATCAGGTGGTATAATGAGTAACCCTTCTGGTGATATTATTTATGGCATATGCAGTCCCACTAGGCAATGGAACAAACAATAGGCCAAGCATTTGCACTTCCTTATGAGTTTAAATGGTGTCTTGAACGTTGTATTAGAAATATTTGGGTGGACAATGACTCTTTACTTATCGTGAATGTGTCAAGGGAGTTGCAAAAATTTCTTGGTGTTATTAACCTATTGTTGAAGATACTAAAGAGTTGATTCAAGTGAGACACCTGTTGCAGAGAAGCCAATAGTGTGGCCGATTCTTTAGCTGGATACAGTCACCTATTGGAAGCAGAGAAGAAAATTTCAAGTTTTATGTCACTATAAAGAGAAGCTACAGGGCACTTAAGGGTTGACAACTGTCAGCTCCCTTCCTTCAGAATTTGACAGAAAGCGAAAGCTTACCCCCAATAATGCAACAAGATGAACTTCCTAGTTAGATCCTTTTGTGACCTCACTTTTTCGTTTTTAAGTTCTTATGGAAACAATGTACATAGGAGAAAATCTCCAAAGGTTAGAAGCAATTGATGTGGTTCTCAAGTCTACACTATTGTCAACCATTGGACCTTTTCAATCTTCTCTTTACTTGAGGATTGAACTGGTTGTATTTACCTTTCTTTGAAGAAGTAAGCCAGTCAAGTCCGCCTCTTTGTAACTTTTTATCATTATCTATGAAAAATGCCAAGAATGTGGTTTAAACTTAAAAAAAGAAGACGTAAAAAAAGGTTTAAGAGTTTTTTCCTAAAGTACGTAAGATCAGAAATATGTTGATATACATTGTCTTCTCTTTCCACCACTAGTTGTTTGACATTGATAACATGAAGTAACAAAAATAAAGGTTTAAAGGAAACTTACTCTTGGCCTGACATCGTCCCAGTCAATGACCAATGTCTCAAGATCTGATGAACTCTGTAGAAAGCTGGCAAATTCCAGGGAAGTCCAATGATTCCAAGTCTGCGTTAAACTTTACGTGAGAAAGCACGGGAGAAAAATATATTATTGATGTATTTAACAATGATACAGTGAGCCCTATATATAATACATATTCTACCACAAAGTGGGGTCTGGGGAGGGTAATATGTAGACATGTCTTACCTCTACCCAAGAGGGCAGAGAGGCTGTTTCCAATCGACCCTCGGCGCAGGGGAGAGAAAGGCAAACAAAAGCAAAAACAAAAATAGCATTAGTTACACTAGCATACATCGCATAAATAATTAACTAAACATACGAGACATACGTACCGTAAATATACCTGCATGCAATAGTATTAAAACAATAACTACCAAAAATGACTACCAAAAGAGAACGCAAACTAATTCTCTATGGGTGGCCCTACCGCACCTCGCCCACCCCGGAAAGGAGTTCGAAAAATCTAGTAACCCAAATCTAGGAGCCCCTACCCTACAACCCTGATACTAGACCTCCAGACTTTCCTATCAAGGGTCATGTCCTTAGAAATACGCATCCTGGCCATGTCCTGCCTAATTACCTCTCCCCAGTATCTCTTAGGCCTCCCTCTGCCTCGCCTCACACCGACCACCGCTAGCTGCTCACTGCTCCTCACCGGGGCATCGGGGCTTCTCCTCCGCACATGCTCGAACCACCGCAGCCTCGCCTCTCGCATCTTCTCGTCCACTGGGGCCACCCCCACCTTCTCCCGAATATCTTCATTCCTAATCTTATCTAACCTGGTGAGCCCGCACATCCACCTGAGCATCCTCATCTCCGCAACCTTCATCCTCTGAACATGAGATTTCTTCACCGGCCAACACTCCGTCCCATACAGCATGGCAGGTCTAACCACAGCTCTATAAAACTTCCCCTTGAGTTTCTGTGGCACTTTCTTATCACACAGGACCCCTGATGCAAGCCTCCACTTCGACCACCCCGCCGCTATACGGTGAGTGACATCCCCGTCTATCTCCCCGTCCCCCTGAATCACCGATCCAAGGTATCTGAAACTATCCCTCTTGGCTATGGCCTGAGATCCAATCATCACGCTCCCTCCCACTTCGCTCGGATCAGCGCTAAACTTGCACTCTAGATATTCTGTCTTAGAGGTCTCGAAAACCTCATTTATAGTTGCCTCGATTTGCGTGCACACTCCGGGCACGAAGCTGGCAAATTTTTATGTTAGAAATATGTGAAATATGTGAAAAAGTTGAAGAATTTTGATATTAATATTGATACGGTTGACTTTGGTCAACATTTTTGGTAAACGGACCCGACCCGTGATTTGACAATCCTAGAAAATCTGTAGAAAAATATGGAACTGGGGCGTATGCCCGGAATTGAAATCCGAGGTCTAGAACCCCGTAAAAGAGTTTTTCTCTTAAATTATTTTCTGAAAATGTTTAAGGAAAATAAAACTGAATTTTGATTAAAAAGTACCGGTATCGGCTCGTATTTTGGTTCCGATGCCCGTACAAGTCATATATGTTGGTTAAGCGCTTCTTGGAAAGTTTGGTTGAAAACGGCGTCGTTTGACGTGTTTCGGCCTTAAATTGGAAAATTTTGAAAGTTATGAAAATTTGAAAGAATTCTTGAGTTTTAAGGCTCAATTCATGGATTTTGATGTTATTTTAGCGATTTGATCGCGCGAGCAAGTTCGTATGATGTTTTTGAGTTAGCGTGCATATTTGGTTTGGAGCCCCGAGGGCTCGGGAGTGTTGTTCGGGGTGTTTTCGGATTTGAAAACACAGCAGAAATTCTGCTGTTTCTGCAGAGGGATTTTGTTCTACGCGATCGCGGCCTCATCCACGCGATCGCACAGCATTGGCCAGTCCTTCTACGCGATCGCATCATCCCTCACGCGATCGCGTAGCTTCCACTTTTTCCCCTACGCGATCGCAGTCATGTTCACGCGATCGCATAGGCCAAATAGGCTGCCCGGTGAATTTCCTCTACGCGATCGCAACATCCCTCACGCGATCGCGTAGCTTCCAGTCCTTTCTCTACGCGATCGCAACCATTTGCACGCGATCGCATAAGAGGCCAGTCTTTCCTCTACGCGATCGCAGCCTAATTCACGCGATCGCGTAGGGTAATTTCGCCCAGTGAATTCTTCAGCTCAAAAATAGAACACTTACGGGATTTTATCCCATTTTCACAAACCTCTCTCTTCTCCACAGCTTCTTGGGCGATTCTTGAGCAATCCTTCTTCATACTTCTTGGGTAAGTGATTCTTGACTCGTTCTCTTTGTTTCCCATCAATATTATTTGAATTCCTAGGCCTAAATATGTGTAAATTGGTAGAAAAATTAGAGAAATGGGTATAGTTAGGGTTTTCAAAGAATTTGCGATCTAGACCTCGTTTTGGAGTCAAACTTAAGAACAAATTGTATATTTGAACTCATGGAGGATTGGGTGAACTTATTTTGGTTCGAAACTTGAGTTTCGATTATGTGGTCCCGGGGTCGATTTTTACTATTCCGGGCAGAATGTTGTAAAAATCATATTTAGCAATATGAACTAGTTTGTTAAGTAGGAATTGATGATATTAAATCAATTGTGTATAGATACGATTGGATTGGAGTCAAATTCGAAGGGAAAAGGCATTGCTACGGATTGAATCGTTCGTAAACTTTCGAGGTAAGTGTTTGTTCTATCCTAGCTTGAAGGAATAGGAATTTAGTTATGAATAAATTGTTGATTAAGAGTTATTGGTGTTATACCGGTAACGGAGATAAATTGTTGAAATTATTATCAATTATTGGTTTAAAACCGGTAATTATAAATATTGTTGATGTAGAGATTATTGGCTAAATGCCGGTAATATATATATATTTATGAATTGGGATCGCGTGGCGCGCCGACCACTTATATATTTATGAATTGGGATCGTGTGGCGCGCCGACCACTTATATATTTATGAATCGGGATCGTGTGACGCGCCGACCACTTATATATTTATGAATTGGGATCGCGTGGCGCGCCGACCACTTATATAATAAGAAATGGATCGCGTGGCACGCCGACCACAAAGTGATTTAAATCTTGGCATCGGCCATAGTTGCTCGTAGCCTATATATATATTTGGGAGTCGGTGGTACGCCTACCACAAGATGTAATTATCGCGATATTGGGAGTCGGGTGGTACGCTCACCACGAGATACGAAACGAGAGAGGAATTGAGACATGAAAATAAGATTTATTCTATTGATTAGATTATTCTGGATATCACGAGTTGTTGACTGTTATTTCAGAGCATAGTCTTTCCTTATAAATGTATTATATATATATATTGCAACTCTACAGGTTTATGTGGGTGACCGGCCTTAGCCTTGTCACTAGTCTCGCCGATGATAGCCGGCACTTACCGAACACACTGGGGTCGGCTCGTGCCGATACTACACTCGCGCTCTTGCGCGTACACAGGTGTACGGACAGCAGCAGCGCAGTAGCGACTTGTGG
The DNA here is from genome assembly GCA_032618575.1 of Nicotiana noctiflora. Classification (NCBI taxonomy): domain Eukaryota; kingdom Viridiplantae; phylum Streptophyta; class Magnoliopsida; order Solanales; family Solanaceae; genus Nicotiana; species Nicotiana noctiflora. Next base: position 83,265 of record JASVEL010001600.1, on the reverse strand, counting down.
ATTTTCCGACTATCGAGATTACGAGGTAGCCTCGCAGGCGTCCGCAGGACCCGTTGTCTCTTCCATCTATGTTTTTCATTCCGTTATCTCATGTAATCGAGATAAACAGCTTGTGTATTTTCTTTCGTACAATTATGTGTATTATTCTTAGAAGTTCGTGAGTATTGTGACACCCGCCTGGGTAGCGTATCATGTTTGGGTTTTCTTTATCATATTTGACTAAGTCTTCCGTTAAGTTTAATTATTCCGCTGTAATTTATATGTTTTAAATTTTAAAGTCTTAATAAGAATTTGGTAATTAATGGAGGTGTAATTAATATTTGGTTTGTCTAGCTTCCATTAGTAGGCGCCATCATGACCCCCGATGGTGGGAAATCCGGGTCGTGACAAGTTGGTATCAGAGCACTAGGTTGCACAGGTCTCACAACTCACGAACAACCTTAGTAGAGTCTGAAGGATCGGTATGGAGACGTCCCCATACCTCTAGCCTCTCGTTAACACCGACCCTCGTCTCGTCTACCAGGACTATGTCATCAGCAAATAGCATACACCAAGGTACATCCCCTTGAATATGCCGTGTCAAAGCATCCATCACCAAGGCAAACAAGAGGGGGCTAAGCGCGGATCCTCGACGGAGCCCCATAACCACCGAAAAATGGTCTGAGTCGCCGCCCACTGTCCTGACCCTGGACTTAGCTCCATCGTACATGTCCTTGATTATTCTGATGTAGGCTTCTGGCACGCTCTTAGCCTCTAGACACCTCCATAGCACCTCCCTAGGGACCTTGTCATACGCCTTTTCCAAGTCGATGAACACCATGTGCAGGTCCTTCTTCATATCCCTGAATTGTTCCACCAATCTCCTGACAAGGTGGATAGCTTCTGTAGTGGACCGACCCGGCATGAAACCGAACTGATTCACGGAAATAGATGCCGACTCCCTCACCCTGCCCTCGATCACCCGCTCCCAAACCTTCATGGTGTGGCTTATTAATTTGATGCCCCTATAGTTGCTGCAACACTGGATATCCCATTTGTTCTTGTACAAGGGCACCACCGTACTCCACCTCCACTCCTCCGGCATCCTTTTAGTCCTGAAGATCGCATTGAACAACCTGGTGAGCCACTCCACTCCTCACTTACCCATACATTTCCAGAACTACACCGGGATTTCATCCGGCCCGGTCGCTCGACCTCTACTCATCCTACGCAAAGCCCCCACGACCTCTTCCACCCTAATGCGCCTACGGTATCCTAGGTCTCTACGACGCTCTGAGTGCCCCAGCTCCCCTAGTTCTATACTCTGGTCCCCCTCCTCGTTGAGAAGGTCTCGGAAGTATACCTGCCATCTCTCTAATTAATCTCAATAAAAATCCCGAACCGATTGTCCTTTAATTGGAAAAACTCCTTCCCTTACGTTATTTTATCCGTTTCGGATATTTGATCGTCGGGGTATACCCTACGAGCATATTTATATGCTTATGTTGGGGTAGTAAAATAGGAGGTGTGACACCGCATTTCTAGCTTCTGTGACTGCCAGCTTCGCTTCCTTCCTCGCCACCTTGTAACTCTCCTTGTTCACTCTCTTTTCTTCCTCGCTCGTGCTCCCTACCAGCTTAGCAAACCCCGACTTCTTCGCCTCCACTTTACCTTGGACTACGTCGTTCCACCACCAGTCGCCCTGATGCCAGCCAGAATAGCCCTTGGCTACCCCGAGCACATCCCGTGCTACCTCCCTAACTAGATTTGCCGTCTCTAACCACATTGCCTCTGCTGCCCCGGAACTTCTCCAAGCTCCACCATCAACTAACCTCCTCTCCAGCTCCTGGGCTTTCTCTTTAGTCATAGCACCCCATCTAATTCGCGGTCGACCCCGAGCACCCCTATGCTTCTTCTTCACCCAGAGTCCGACATCCATCACTAGGAGTCTATGAAGGGTACAAAGGGATTCTCCTGGAATAACCTTGCAGTCCCTGCACAGACCTCTATCGCTCCTTCAGAGAAGGAGGAAATCGATCTGAGTCCTAGCCACCGAACTTTTGAAGGTGGCCAAATGTTCCTCCCTCTTCCGAAATGTCGAGTTAGCAATCAGAAGCTCGGAAGCCCTAGCGAAATCCAACAGCGCAGTGCCTCCTCCGTTCCTAACCCCGAGGCCAAAGCCGCCGTGCACCTCACCATAACCACTAGCATCCGCCCCAATATGGCCATTAAAGTCCCCTCCAATGACCAACTTCTCAGATTGGGGGATACTACACACCAACTCATCCAAGTCATCCCAAAAACGCCTCTTAACCTCCTCATCTAAGCCCGCATGCGGTGCATAGGCACTGATGACGTTGAGGACGCAGCCCCCGATAACCAACTTAATAGACATCAACCTATCGTTCACTCGCCTAACCTCCACCACGGACTCCCTAAGGTCCTTATCCACCAGGATGCCCACTTCATTCTTACCCCTCACGACGCCAGAATACCACAACTTAAACCCGTCTACATCTCACGCATTCGTCCCTTTCCACCTAGTCTCCTGAACACAGACTATGTTGACCTTCCTCTTCTGAAGAATCTTCGCCAACTCAATGGACTTACCCGTCAAAGTGTCTATGTTCCACGATCCGATCCTTAATCTATGAGCGTCCGCTACCCTCTTCCCACCCTTACCTCCCACCCTACACGCAGAATCGCTTCCTACCCCCTACTCACTCGCACCACCGCCCCCACCCCCGAGGACATGACCTTGCACTTACATCCCCCGCTGCGGCCACTATCCCTACAACCGACTATGGGAATAGAGACGCACACACGGACAAAAGGGAGGTACCACAGAATGCAAACTAGATAGCAACAGAGAGAACCCCACAAGAAATGCTAACGAGAGCACGAAAAACGGTTTACAATTTAAACGAGGGGCGGGAGGTACCAACTCCCGGTGGAAAAACTTGAAGATAGACGCCCGAGTTCGAGTGCTGCCTCCACTTGCACGTCCCGTCCAGTGTTGCTTAGCTCTTCGCTCCCAAAACGCCGCAAAGTCGCCTTGTCGCCTGTCGTGAGTTTTACCGGAACGGGTAGTTCTGTTGCGTCCCGCCGAGAACCTGCACAAACACAAAAACCAACCACAAAAAAATGCGGGGATAGGGGTGCTGCCTGAATTGGGGGAGGGACTGCCTGAAAGTGGAGTGGGAGGTGAGAGGGAGGAGGGATGCCCAAAGTTATGTGTTTTCATTCAATTTATGGACCCATTTGTCGTTTATCAGATAGAATTCCATATAGATTACACTAACCAAACCTCAATTCAATAAATTTTCTTGAGCGGTACGAGGAGAAAACTTCTTATATGTTTCTAGAGGGTTTTCTTTCTGAAGGGTGGGGGGGTGTCCTCTATGTGAGAAAGCACAGGAGAAAAATATATTATTGATGTATTTAACAATGATACAATGAGCCCTATATATAATACATATTCTACTCCTACTACATATCAGACTAGGACATATTATAAACCTACTACATATGGGATTAGGGTTATATACTTCTATCTATTTACACAATAAAACTAACAATATTTATATTATAAACCTACTACATATGTGATTAGGGTTAATTAGTTGCTTATAAGAATAATTATAAATAATTGCATAATAGAAAATTCTTTTCTTTTTCTTTCTTGATAAAAAATACTTCACTTAATACTTTGGGAGTTCCAACTATCCTGACTTAATTCTGTCTTTGTCACCGTGTGATCGGCACGAGTTCGATCCCAACCTGATCGAATAGGCCCAATCCACGAGGTGTCATTCGCTTCATAGTTCTCAGCGCTCATGTATCATACCTTAGCATGACTAAGTAAATTCTCAGCAACGAGTCCCTCGGCTTGTGTGCTCTCTACTTTGGCACAAGTAGTTTCAGGAAGTCAACGCCTTGATCGGGACCCTCGGCCTAGACGATGACCCCTTCTCAGAATGAATGATACTCCCCAAAAATCTTTTCTTTCTAAAACTTCTTCTTTGACTTTTCATGTCTAAATCTTTTATATACTCATACTAGTATCCTTAAATGTAAGGCATTACATACAAATTACAATAAAAGTATTTGAGGTATATGAGATATTGAAGACCTTTAAAAGATATAAAAAATTGTTAAATTTACGAAGAAGCCGTCATATATGTATCAGTATTCAAATTGACTTAAAGTTCCCTACTATTGCACTTCCTGTCACAATGCTATTCTGAGTCATTTGCCAAATGCAAAAGCTGACTTGAAACCAAACTTTTTTTTGACCGAAGTAATGTCACTGGTTTCATTAAATGATCTTGAGATTTATAAAAGAATAACACACTTATGAATTATTCTACTTGCCTTAGTATACAGATAATGTCATGACTAATGTCCTAGTCCAATTAATATCACAAGCGTTATTAATTTTCATCAAACACCTTATGTGCATGCTTTTGTAGTTAAACCACCTTAGTAAAGGGTTATATCTACTCACCTCAAAGCTTCTCGAGCCAATACGTAGGCTCCAGTCCAATTGACACGAGTCAAACAATTGCTTCTACAACAACCAGTGCATTCTAATTAATTTTTAAAGTACTACACTTAATATGAAATTTATTATTGATATAGAGGAAGAAGGGAATTAACTATTTCTTTCTTACCTATTACCGCTATAGGATAATTGATAATAGGGAAATTTACTCACCTGAGTTCAATAATTTGTGTGGTTTGTAAAGAACCGTGAATTTTCTGTTGACTGCGTGAATTGCTGCTGCTTCAATTTCTTATCTCCGTGGGTGCGTTTCTCAGGTTACATTTCTGTTTTAGTCTTTTGGTTGGTTTTGACTTTATTAAGGCTTTATGCCTTTGCTTTCTTCGCTGGAACAGAGGGTTACTATATGGGCTTTAAGCCCAAATCTTAAAGACTTATTTTGCTTCGTTTCCCTTTTTATTTTTTAAATTCTGTGTTTCAGTGTATTTTGTATCTTAGTCCTAAACCTTTTTTTTTTACTTCTTTTGTAGTCCACAACCCTTTATGGGTTAGGACTCCTTTTCTCACGTTTTCCTTTTATTTATTTATTTATTTGTTTTAACTTAACTAGTATTAACTTATACATACTTTTAATATTTAATAATAACAAAATTATTAATGTTCTCTTAATTGTACATCCAACTACTTATATATATTCACTATAGGCAAGAACAAAAATAATAATAATAATTTAATTCTATAAATAGCGTATCTCGAAACTTTTATAAATTGAGGAGTGTAACAAAATTGATCCTTAAAAACATTCGTACTCGAATGTTGCTAGGACTTTATTCTTAAGCTAACAATCATTTCTTAGGTACTTGAACCTCTTAAGTTTTCTTAGCACCACTCACTTTTCCGAGGGACTCAAAATTTTGGCTAACTCCCTAAATTTTCAAAAATTTCGGCACAGTTTCCCTTGTAAATTGGACTATCCAAAAATATCCCAGTCAGAAATAACACATCTACACCAACAACAACTAAATATACCATAGTAGGCCATTCATGGGCACCATACACAGCTCATAAATTAATTACTCAAACTCCGGCAAAGAGGTACCACAATAACTAATAAGAATCTAAAGCACAACAAATTTAGCACAAGTAACTCACTTTAATGAATCAAATATACGACTGAATAACTAAATTACTACAACAACTAAGCATAATCTAGGAAGGACAAAAACACTTACTAACTTGTATTTAATAAATGAAATATAAATGTCAAACCAAACTTAGGTTCACATACCTTTTTCCTCAAATAAAAATGGATATTTCTTTCTCATATCTTCCTCGATCTCCCATGTAGCCTCTTTTGAATCATGATTACTCCACAAAATTTTTACAGATGCTAAATCTTTTGTTCTCAACTTTCTTACTTGCCTATCGAGAATTTTTATAGGTACCTCTTCATAAGTCAAGCCTTCTTTAATTTCTATAGTATCGGTAGGTATTATATGCGACTCATCATGAATGTACTTTCTAAGCATAGACACATGAAAGACAGGATGAACAGAGGACAACTCAACGGGTAGCGCTAGCTTATAAGCCATGTTTCCTTTCTTTTCTAGAATTTCATAAGGTCCGATAAATCTAGGGCTAAGTTTCCCTTTCTTACCAAACCTCATAACTCCTTTCATCGGTGAAACTTTCAAAAACACCTTATCACCAACCATGAACTCTAACTCACGATGCCTCTTGTCAGAATAAGACTTTTGACGACTCTGAGCCGCTTTAAGTCTTTCTCTAATTAGCTGAACTTTCTCCAAGGCCTCACAAACAAACTCTGGACCAATCAACGGCACCTCTGCTGGCTCAAACCAACCCACTGGAGACCTACATCTCCGCCCATACAATGCTTCATAAGGAGCCATGCCAATCCTGGCCTGATAGCTGTTATTGTAAGCAAATTCTATAAGTCAAGTGATCATCCCAATTACCACCAAAATCTAAAACACATGCACGTAGCATATCTTCGAGAGTCTGAATGGTCCTTTCTGCCTGGCCATCGGTTCGTGGATGGAAAGCGGTGCTTAAATTGACTTTGGTACCTAATATTTTTTGAAATGCCTGCCAAAAATGCACCGCGCATACTGCTCTGCGGAATCTGTCGTCTTTACTAGTAGGAAATGCGCATACTTTGTCAGTTGGTCTACAATAACCCAAATTGAATCATGTTTACGGTACGTGCGAGGTAGACCTACTACAAAATCCATATTAATCATCTCCCACTTCCACTGTGGTATCTCTATATCTTGAGCTAGACCACCAGGCCTCTGATGCTCAGCCTTGACTTGCTGGCAATTCAAACATTTAGCCACATGATCTGCTACTTGTTTCTTCATGCCTCTCCACCAATATAATTCATTCAAATATAGATACATTTTGGTAGCACCTCGGTAGATAGAGTACCTCGAACTGTGAGCTTCCTCCATTATAGCCTTTCTAAGACCACCTACATCAAGCACACATAACCGATTATTCAACTTCAAAACTCCATCACTTCCTAGAGTGAAAGTAGTGATTTCTTTGCTTCTGACTCCTTCTTTTAATTTCACTAAGTACGGATCTTCGTCTTGCTTAGCCTTAACATGCGCAACAAGGGAGGATTGCGCTAAGGCATAAGCAGTTATATCTCCTTCTTCGGTCTCATCTAATCTAATTCCATCATTTGCTAGTTTTTGAATTTCTCGACCCAAAGATCGCCTTTGTACTGCAAGATGGGCCAAAACACCCATGGACTTCCTACTAAGTGCATCCGCTACAACATTAGCTTTGCCCGGGTGATAAAGAATATTGATGTCATAATCTTTCAGTAGCTCGAGCCACCTTCTCTGTCTCAAATTCAGTTCTTTTTGCTTGAAAATGTACTGGAGGCTTTTGTGATCGGTAAACACTTCAGAATGCTCGCCATAAAGGTAGTGTCACCATATCTTTAATGCAAACACCACTGCTGCAAGCTCTAAGTCGTGTGTCGGGTAGTTCTTTTCATGATTCTTTAACTGCCTGGAGGCATAAGCAATAACCTTTCCATTTTGCATCAGAACACAGCCAAGACCCACTCTGGAGGCATCACAATATACTATGAACCCACCTGAACCTGTCGGCAAGGTTAACACAGGTGCAGTGGTCAACCTCTTCTTTAACTCTTGAAAATTCTGCTCACAAGCGTCTGACCATTGGAACTTAACTGTTTTTTGAGTGAACTTAGTTAATGGAGCTGCAAGTGAGGAAAACCCCTCCACGAACCTTCTATAGTAGCCAGCTAACCCCAAGAAACTCCCGATTTCGGTTGGCGTTGTCGGCCTAGGCCAGTACTTGACTGCTTCTGTCTTGTGAGGGTCTACTTTTATTCCTTCACTAGATACCACGTGGCCTAAGAATGCCACTGACTGCAACCAGAACTCACATTTTGAAAACATGGCATAAAGCTCATTCTCCTTCAAGGTCTGCAAGGCTATTCTGAGGTGTTCTGCATGATCTTCCTTGCTCTTAGAGTACACCAAAATATCGTCTATAAACACAATAATAAAGGTATCCAGGAATGGCTTGAAAACTCTGTTCATGAGGTCCATGAATGCAGCTGGAGCATTTGTCAACCCGAAGGACATCACTAGAAATTCATAGTGTCCGTAGCGAGTTCTAAAGGTTGTTTTAGATATATCCTCTTTTCTGATTCTCAACTGATGGTACCCCGACCTCAAGTCTATTTTTGAAAAGTACTTTGCACCCTGAAGTTGATCAAATAAATCATCAATTCTTGGCAGTGGGTACTTGTTCTTAATGGTAACTATATTCGATTGTCGATAGTCGACACCAATTCTGAGAGACCCATCTTTCTTCTTGACAAAGAGGACCGGGGCACCCCACGGTGAAACATTCGGTCTAATGAAGCCTTTGTCAAGAAGATCTTTCAACTGTTCTTTCAACTCATTAAGTTCTGCGGAGCCATCCTGTAAGGAGGTATAGATATGGGCTGAATGCCTGGCATGAGATCAATACTGAAGTCTATGATTCTTTCGGGAGGAAGTCCGGAATGTCATCTGGGAAATCTTCTGGAAATTCTCTAACAATTGGCACTGACTGAAGAGCTGGTGGTTCTAATTCTGGATTAATGATGTGAGCCAAATAGGCAAGACACCCCTTATCGATCATTCGTTGTGCCTTGAGGTAAGAAATAAACTTACCTACAAGCGATGCTGAACTACCCTTCCACTCTAAGACTTCTTCATTTGGAAATTGGAACCTGACTATCTTGGCATGACAATCTAACATGGCATAGCAGGAAGACAACCAATCCATACCCATGATCACATCAAAATCCACCATTTTTAACTCTATGAGATTGGCTTTGGTGTTGTGGCCTTGGACTGAAACTATACAACCTCTATAGACTCTGGTAACTTCCACTGACTCGCCAACTGGAGTAGATACTAGGAATGGCTTACTAAGATGTCTAGGTTCTAGGCCGAGGTTAATTTCAAAGTATGGAGTCATATATGAAAACGTTGAACCTAGGTCCATTATGGCATAAGCATTATGTGAGCAAACTAAAAGTATACCTATAATAACTTCTGCAGATGCCTTTGCACTCTGACGATCAAGTGTAGCAAACAAACGGGGTTGTCCCCCTCCCTGAGTAACTCGGTCTGCACCTCTGCCTGCTCCATGCCTGGTCTGATTATGAGAATTACGAGCCTGAGGTGGTTCAACTGCAGTAGCAGAGGAACTAGAAGGGCGAGTTGATCCACCACTGAAATTACGTCGCAACTTTGGGTGCTTGGCGAACCCCACAACAGATGAGAAAGCTGTCATTCCTACCGCTGCAGCTGATGTCGTATCCTTAATGTGGTAAGCCAAACCGCCAACAAACCTGCGAATCTTTGCTCTTTCTGTCTTAACCATGTGAGGAGCATGCTTAGCCAACCTTATGAATTCCATGTAGTACTCTTGCACACTTCTATTCCCTTGCTTGAGCTGTTCGAACTCTGTAGCCTTAGCTTCCCTATCCTCTTCGGGGATAAAATTAGCCATGAATGCCTCTTCAAATTCTTCCCAAGTAGGCGGACCATCATCTTCACCTCTTTCATTTTCCCACATCTCAAACCAAGCGCCGGCCACATCTCTAAGCTGGTAAGCAGCCAGCTCCACAACTTCATCATCAAATGCTTTCATCACTCGGAGGGCTTTCTTGACACCCTCCAGCCACAACATCGGATCTTCATCAACTATAGAACCATGGAACACCGGAGGACTCAACTTTAAAAATTCATTAACCCTTGAGGACTCAGAATTGTTCTGTCTATTTGATAGAGGCGGAATCTCATCTCTTCTCTGGTTCTGGTTGGCCATAAAGGCTTTAAACATCTCCATAGCACTGTTGACAACATTAAACATCTGACCAACATTGGGAGATATAGTTGCCTGAGCCGGAGCTGCTGTTGTGGGCAGTACTGGATCCTGGGGTACTGGATCAATATGCTCCACCCATTTCTCATGTTCACCCCGGGGTACTTGAACCCCCTCCGTGGATTTACTTTTCCTTTTTTGGATTGAAGCCTTTTTAGTTCTGCCTTGGGCCATAATATTAGCAAGAGTTTCTTGAGCAGCATCCTGAGTGTCGGTGTCAGAGTTGCGAGTACGAGCCATTTCTGCGAATTTTGGAGAAACGAATACATTAGATAATTCCTTAGAGGTAGGATCTACTGCACGATCTAAAGTATGACAAAAAATGAGATTTTTCCTAAATGCTTGTAGCCTCCTATTTATAAGTATGGCGCGCTTCATACTCATAAACAAGACTCTACTAACACGGCTTCATAGACCCCTAGGACTCCATAAACCTGAGGCTCTGATACCAAGTTTGTCACGACCCATTTTCTGAACAAGCCGAGAGCGGCACTCGATCACTAAACATGACAGAGCGAACCATCTTTGCTTATCAAGCCTCTTATAACTCCAAACTTTATATGCGACAAGCAATACTCTATCCAAATACTTTTGATTAATTCGAATATTTAAATAAATCAACTCCAAAACTTTATTCATAGTAACTACTGAATTATTGCTAAGTTATTATAAAATAACATATGAATCTCAATCCAATGACTATGTCTATGAAGCCTCTACTGATAAATTGACGCACTGCTTAGGACATAAGATTTCCTGGCCAGTTCTCTAAATAAACAAAGAAATAGCTAAATGAAAATGACTCTAAGGAATACTCCACGAACAAAAGCGGAGCTCACCCATAGCACTAGGAGGGAAGGAAGTCCTAACTCGTAACCTGTTCGCCTGCAAATCTGGTTCCTACGTTGTACCGCAGACCAACGTAGGCTCCCAAAAGAGAACGTCGGTACTATCCATTGTACTCAGTGAGTCTCAACAACAGAGGGAGAAACTTTAATAATATATACATTATGAGCAAAGGTTCTAAATGCATGTAAAACATAAAGCTTATAAGAATAATTATAAATAATTGCATAATAGAAAATTCTTTTCTTTTTCTTTCTTGATAAAAAATACTTCACTTAATACTTTGGGAGTTCCAACTATCCTGACTTAATTCTGTCTTTGTCACCGTGTGATCGGCACGAGTTCGATCCCAACCTGATCGAATAGGCCCAATCCACGAGGTGTCATTCGCTTCATAGTTCTCAGCGCTCATGTATCTTACCTTAGCATGGCTAAGTAAATTCTCAGCAACGAGACCCTCGGCTCGTGTGCTCCCTACTTTGGCACAAGTAGTTTCAGGAAGTCAACGCTTTGGTCAGGACCCTAGGCCTGGACGATGACCCCTTCTCAGAATAAAGGATACTCTCAAAAATATTTTCTTTCTAAAACTTCTTCTTGTGACTTTTCATGTCTAAATCTTTTATATACTCATACTAGTATCCTTAAATGTAAGGCATTACATACAAATTACAATAAAAGTATTTGAGGTATATGAGATATTGAAGACCTTTAAAAGATATCAAAAATTGTTAAATTTACGAAGAAGCCGTCATATATGTATCAGTATTCAAATTGACTTAAAGTTCCCTACAATTGCACATCCTGTCACAATGCTATTCTGAGTCATTTGCCAAAAGCAAAAGCTGACTTTAAATCAAATTTCTTTGACCAAAGTAATGTCACTGGTTTCATTAAATGCCTTGAGATTTATAAAAGAATAACACACTTATGAATTATTCAACTTGCCTTAGTATACAGATAATGTCATGACTAATGTCCTAGTCCTATTAAAATCACAAGCGTTATTAATTTTCATCAAACACCTTGTGTGCATGCTTTTGTGAGTTAAACCACCTTAGTAAAGGGTTATATCTACTCACCTCAAAGCTTCTCAAGCCAATACGTAGGCCCCAGTCCAATTGACACCAGTCAAACAATTGTTTCTACAACAACCAGTGCATTCTAATTAATTTTTAAAGTACTACACTTAATATGAAATTTATTATTGATATAGAGGAAGAAGGGAATTAACTATTTCTTTCTTACCTATTACCGCTATAGGATAATTGATAATAGGGAAATTTACTCACCTGAGTTCAATAATTTGTGTGGTTTGTAAAGAACCGTGAATTTTCTGTTGACTGCGTGAATTGCTGCTGCTTCAATTTCTTATCTCCGTGGGTGCGTTTCTCAGGTTACATTTCTGTTTTAGATATGTTTTAGTCTATTGGTTGGTTTTGACTTTATTAAGGCTTTATGCCTTTGCTTTCTTCGCTGGAACAGAGGGTTACTATATGGGCTTTAAGCCCAAATCTTAAAGACTTATTTTGCTTCGTTTCCCTTTTTTTTTTTAATTTTTGTGTTTCAGTGTATTTTGTATCTTAGTCCTAAACCTTTTTTTTTTACTTCTTTTGCAGTCCACAACCCTTTATGGGTTAGGACTCCTTTTCTCACGTTTTCCTTTTATTTTTTTTATTTTTTTTTTGTTTTAACTTAACTAGTATTAATTTATACATACTTTTAATATTTAATAATAACAAAATTATTAATGTTCTCCTAATTGTACATCCAACTACTTAAGTGGGTATATATATATATGCAAGAACAAAAATAATAAAAATAATTTAATTATAGGCAAGAACAATAATAATAATAATAATTTAATTCTATAAATAGCGTATCTCAAAACTTTTATAAATTGAGGAGTGTTACAAAACCTGTTCTGTCCATAACAAACATTTTACTCTCACATTTCATCATCTAAGATTTTGTTCAAAAGGTCTTATTTCAATCACCTCACTCTGTCCAACAAAATTGGCCATGAGAATGTAATTCTTTTAGTACCTAACTTAGTTACCATATTATCCTAAGTAATGGCTTGTTAATGTTATTAAGTTGACGATTCAATATCAAATAAAAAGTCCCAAAACAACAAAAATAATTATCTGAATTTTGGATAGTGAATGGTATGACTAAACCTCAATGCACCAAGGACCCAATTCAAGATTTTCGGGGTAACACTTTTAGCTCGCGCATACAAAGAATCATTCTATCCTTTCGTCCCTCGTTGCCTTAAGGCACGCCTTTACTCCCAAGACCGGATTCATTCACAACAGCTTCTCCTTCCATTGATTCCCTGTTCTTCTCAAATATCATATATTTTTATTATACTATAAAAGCCTTGAGTAGGGCTCCTATAGCTCTTACAATCAAATAGGCTTTCTCAGCTGTACTGAATAGTCTTTCTATCTCCCCTTTCCCTGGGGTTTTAGAAGGAGTTGCTATTGTTGTTTCTTTCCAGCCCGTTCCATTTACCGACGGCCCAGTTGCTGTCCTAAGGGGGGCATCATCAATTCTTGATGCTTGAAAGCAGCTGTTCCAGACAGTTTTCTTTGAAAGCTTGGTTAGGGGGTGAAAGCCTGGTTTCCAAGTTAATCTTCAAGCCAGAAAGTCTGCATTTCCTCTTAGTGTGAGAAAGCCAGGTCGAGATCTAGTTCTATTTATCAATCAAAGAGTTAGAAAGCTAGCTTTAAGTAGGCCAGTCTAAGTTTGACTTTGTCGCTGGGATTCTGGGGACCGGCTTCGCGAGACCATTTCGGCCTATTCATGGCTAAGCTCTATTGGGCGGACAATTACCTTTCTTTAACTAGGTGAAAGAGCAAATCAGACATTTCATTTCTTATTATAAGAAATTTGAGAGAGCGAATGAGATTGATCGAAAACATAGTCTGAATTGGATGTGTGAAGCATGCCGCCAGCTTTTCATCCTGAGCCTGGATCAAACTCTTCATGCAAGGAATAGAATACGCTCTTTTCTTTGAAGGACGTTAATCAATAGTTCAGCGAGCCTCGCTTCTTTTCTTTGGGTTTTTTTATTATTTTATTAGACTGTATGAGTATTCTTAAACGAGTGGAACGAACTAAAGAATAGCCTGCGGGAGATAGCTATGAATTTCTCTTAATTGTGTCTTGTATTTCTTTTCCCCAGACCTCTTGAACTCTTGTTTTCAATTATGGGACCACACTCTACATGTTGAATATCTGAACTATCTTTTTCCCCTTGCATTCCTTCCTTCTCGGTTTATGATTGCTGGACAGTGATCATAGATGCCCTCATTCATGAAATTCACCTCTGATACTGGCAATTCAGTCACCCATTCATTATTGACCAACACTCTATATATCATGATGTATACTCTACTGTATCCACCTTGCTTATTATTCCATGTGAAGAAGGTTCCTGAAGACCTCAGCTCCTTCAATCCACAACCTTTCAATACATTGTCTAAAGACTCTAGTTTCATCTATAGTTACCTTGCTTCCTATTCTTTCCTCCCTGCTTAGCACATAGTTAAAGTCTCCCATTATAGCCCATGGTCCATCCATTTTGACCCCTATTTGACTTATGTCATCCATAGCTTCCTCCTTGCTACTTGTTCATTGAAGTCATACAACATGGTAAATTTAAAAGTCAATGCCATCCCTCAGTGTTTTACTGTACTGTGAATCAATTGTTCTGTTACTTCTCTGATAACAACCTCATATAGCTGAGGTTTCCACATCATCTAAATTTGTAATGAACGACCAACCTTGACAAAGATAAAAAGAAGCGTTTTATGCCTTAGCTCTTTTTATCTTTGTTTCCAGAAACAAGCATACTTCAAGTTATGGATAAAGAGATTCATTTCCTTCTGCTTATCTGGCTTGTTTAGGCCTTTGGCATTCCAAAATCCAATACTATCCATTAGGGTTGGGGTTTCCCCCACCCTTAGTCCAGGTCCACCCTCAGCTTCACCTCCTCCATGGCTGGAAGGTTTAGCTATCCCTTCAGTCCTGTTACTTTATTCCTCTAATGTTACACTCTCTCCTTGCATACCTTCTTCTGTAAAGGTTGTCATCCTATCTTTGGTTCCCCATAAGTTGTTTCCCTGCCCTTTGTTGGAACCTCTCTGTATCAACTATATATCTCCCCTTTTCTTCGTTTGTTTCTTGCTGTTCTCCTTTATTATTCTTCTCTACATCTCTTTCTGTGCTTCTTCCTTTTTTTCCTAGGCTTTATTGTTTATCTCCTCCCTTATGTATTTCCTGCACTCCTTCAGCTCATGTCCATATTTTTTGCATTTAGTACAAAGTATTGGCTTCCATTCAAATTCCAACTCTTGGACAATGTGGCCATGCTCATTTTCAAACATTACTGTGTTTGGAAATACCTTATTGATTGGTACTTCCACCACTATTCTAGCATATGTCATTCTCTCCTTCATAGATGTTGCTTTGTTTGCCTTCAATGGATTCCCTATCAGCCCTGCTATTTTTGCTAAAGCCTGCTTCCCCCAGTACTTCACATTCAATCCTGATAGTATAATCCAAACCGGTATGTTGTCCATTATCTCAATCTTCAATTCTATATCAGGCTGCCAAGGTTTAACTATAACAGGCTTTCTATCAAACATCTGGACTCCTTCTTCTACTACTTTAGTTCTGCTCTCAGTTGTATGAAATCTGACCAGAAACACCCCTTTCTGTACTTGTGCTACTAGATCAATTCCCAATTTTCCCAAATTCTGTTAAAATACCCTTCCATGACATTTTGTGGTGGATTAGATCCCAACACGTAGCATACTACACCAGTTTTCCAATATCCTACCTCATCATGCTTATCTTCAAGTGTTATTTTCACATCACTATTACTAGGTGATTCTCGTTTAAGATCCTCACCTTCCTCCAATGGAACAGTAGCGACGACTTTGCTTCACGATCTGGATCCTTGAGCTTGTGTCTCATTTTGTGATTCCAATTCAGTTACTTCCTCCTCCACCTTATCAACCCACGATTTCCTGCATGCATCACTCCCCTGCATCTTTTCAGTTTGTGTCCTCATTGGCATCACCATTGGTATTGACATTGCTGATACTCGCTCGAGGTTTAGTGTAACTATTCCAGTAATTGCGTTCAAATTCCTCGCTTTCTTCGAATCTTCTGTCCTCGGAACACCTTTTACTCCATGATTTCCTTGATTTTGATCTAAATTTGCCATTTGACTGCTTTACCTTCTTGCTCCAGCCTTCGATTTCCTACCCGTGTTTAGCGTTAGCTGAGAGGAAATTCCATTCCAGAGAGAAAAAGTTCTATCGTCTAAATCGTCTTAATTACTCGACCTAGTATATTCTGTGATAAATTTCTAGAGTCGAGGAAAATACTACAAAGTGGTACATCCAAACAAGTATTTAAAAACAAAATGTTTCAAAGCATCAATGTAGCCGATCCTTTATATGCTCGCATGAAGGTGAGTACTAAGTACTATCGCACTTATTAAACATCTTTTTTCCAATACTACAAAAGAAGTTCAATGTCGAACATGCTGACTCATAGAAAAATTCTGATAGTGACAACATGAAATTTCTCTATCTAAGCAACTCAAGCAGACTATCAGTTATAACAATAAAAGAATAATAAGCACCCTGCTGGAACAGATTTAGCAAAAGAGAAACCATCAACTTTCAAGACTAAAATGCAGATTCTGAAATTCTCGCAAAAAAACATTCAAATTAAATTTCTAGAATTTGAAGTACGAATTCCCTGGAGCGATGTCTATGACGACATATACAAGCACTGTTGTAAATGTGGTAAAACTGATTCGGGATGGGTAAAACTAAACATGGATAGCAGTCGTAGACGAGGAAAATGTGGAATAGGGTGGCATAGTGGTATATCATGGCAATATGCACTCACTAGGTCATGGAACAAACAATAAGGCTGAAGCAATTGCACTTCCCTATGGGCATAGAAGTCGTCCTAAATATGGTATTACAAACATTTGGGTGGAAACCGACTCTTAACTTATTGTGAATGCTGTTACAAATCCTTCAGGGCTCTATGTGTACTTATAATTGAAGAGATTAAAGAGTTAATTCAAGATAAAGAAGTCAAGGTGTGACTGATTCTTTAGCTGGATAGAGGCACTTATTGGATGCAGAGAAAAAAAATTTCAGCTTTCACTCGCTACCAAGAGAAGCTAGAGAAAAATGATGAGACCAGAGCAACAAAAATGCAAATAATTCTTTACTGTCCCGCAACATATAGAGGAGTTCCAACTGTATGTTTGACAAGAAGTTGGCTAAATGGCTACCATTTAAGCAACATAATTTTTGACGGCAAAAAGAGGAATATACATAGCCTTAAGTTTAGTTGTATTTCCTTGCCAGTTTTCTGGTGCAACTTGGCCTATGTAAATAACGTCGATTCCTTATTAGATATGATCAGGGAGATGCGCAATATGTAAATTTAGACACACTTTTCTAGTGCCGTCCATTCGATTTATAAATTTACCGTATCAAAAAAAAAGTTGGCTACATCGTTCTGTCTACTCATAACAGTTTCAACTCTAAATTCAAACACACAGCAATACAAAACTGCAAATAGTTCTTGTGTTCTTCAAAGAAGGGGGAGCAAACTAAAGGTCTTGAGCTTAAAGATAGAAAAATGATGAGAACAAAGCTGAACTAAAATAGTCTCTCTAGCCCCATTAATTCGAACCCGATGAAAACATATACTAATCTTCTCCACAACTAACAATAAGCCAAAAAGTTGAAATTTTGGACCAAATCCTTGAAAATGTCAGTCTTTTCATCACCAAGACGTACAAGTGGAAGCGAATTAGAAAGAAGGCCCAATAATGCAATAAGATAAACTTCCTGATTAGATCTTTTTGTGAGTTGACATATTACTTGAGAATAGTCCTCAAATATTTTCCTTTTTAGTTCTTATGGGCACAATGTGCAGAGGAGCAAGTCTCCAAAGTCAAAAGCTATTGTCATAAAGCTCATCAAGTACTTAAGCTACTTATGTTTCACATCATAAATAAGAGTCCTACTATACAGAAACACTCTTTTTGCTTACACATTAGAGGCATATATCTGATACTTCTGTCAAACATTGAAGCTTTCTCAATCTTCCTTTGAGGGTTGAACCAATTCAATTCTTATATCTTCTTCTATGATTTTTTGCTCCTAAGTACTTGAGATTAGAAATGTGCTTCTTCCACTAGTAGTTGTTTGGTATTGATAACATGAAGTAACAAAGATAAAGGTCTAAAAGAAACTTACTTTTAATTCATAATTGCGGTAATCAATAACCAATGTCTCAAGAGCCGATAAACTCTGTAGAAAGCTACAAACTCCAGAGAAGTCCACCTGCTGTAAGGCTCCACTAAGTCTTAATAACTTACAGCTTGATGGTGGAGGCTGCCACCCTTTCAACTCCCGCACGGACAGGAACTTATAAACCACAATATGTCAAAACAAGGAAACATGACAAAGTTAACGAATGAAATACAAATTGTTGAATAATTCGTAAAAACAACTTGGACTATGCGACGACTGCATTTTGCACATCATAAGTGTTCTATGTTGGTTTGGAAATCCGAAGATGTAATTTCGGAAACTTCGAAAAAACCCATTCACATGACTTAATAGTGTATGATCAATGTAAAACAAAACCAATTTAACATGTTGTTCGGTCCATTGTAAATACTTTACTCTAAGAATTCCTTGTCCAAAATTTTGTTCAGAAGGTCTTATCTCAATCACGGCGGCAAATGGTTCAAAGAAAACAGTTAACTACCCATATTATTCACTAAAAATGAGTTGGATAATGAACTTTTTAAAAACGGGTCAAATATGAATAAGAACTATATTATACATTTAGAAAATGAATAACCAATGAGTAACCAATTGGTCTAATTTTTATATTTGTAAATCCTCAAATTAGGGGTTCCTCAAGTTAGAGAGACTAATAATTCTCCCAAAAGTGATTATATACAAGAAATCATGAATAATATCGGTAACCCATATTATCCGCCAATTAACCCGGCTTTTATCCGTATTAACTATGGGTCGGATTGAATAATTGATCCATTTTTTCATTACCCGTTTCCAACCCGAACCATATCCTACCCGACACGCCCATTTGCCACTCCTACCTGCCATCCAACCGATGTTGTCATGAGAACTTAATTATTTACTAGTACTTAATAACTTAGTTAATAGATTATGGTAAGTAACGGCACAGTTAATGTTACTAAACTAGTAAATAAAAAATTGCAAAACAAAAAATGATTCTTAATATTGGATAGCAAAGAGTATGAACAGACCTCAATGCAGCAGGGATAATTCAAGATTCTCAACATGAGCAACACAGCGAAGAAATTCCTTCAAATAGCTTAACTCCTTCTCTAAGTTAGATTCATGTACCACATTAAGATTTGAATAGTCAAGGACAGCGGTGACAAGTGAAGCCACGTTTCTCTGGCGAAAGTGTATCCCCCGGCTAATCCCCAAAATATATGGGGCTAAAACTGAGGAAACTCATATACTTCACTGTCAAGATCAAATTAAAAGTGTAAATTCTTCAACATGAGCAACTTTAATTGCAAAATATACCCATAAATTAACATAACTCTTGTCGTACAAAAGGAGAGAGACTCTGAATGTTCGAATTTTCTCGGAAGATCTCCAATAAAGAAGCTCTCTGTTGACGGAACCCACGAAATCACCAAGATTAATTCCCTTTTTGTAACTAAGGAATTCTTTCTCATATCATCCTCGGTCTCCCATGTAGCCTCTTTTGGATCATGATTACTCCACAAAATTTTTACTGATGCTAAATCTTTTGTTCTCAACTTTCTTACTTGCCTATCGAGAATTTCTATAGGTACCTCTTCATAAGTCAAGCCTTCTTTAATTTCTATAGTATCGGCAGGTATTATATGCGACTCATCGTGAATGTACTTTCTAAGCATAGACACATGATAGACAGGATGAACAGATGACAACTCAACGGGTAGCGCTAGCTTATAAGCCACATTTCCTTTCTTTTCTAGAATTTCATAAGGTCTGATAAATCTAGGTCTAAGTTTCCCTTCCTTACCAAACCTCATAACTCCTTTCATTGGTAAAACTTTCAAAAACACCTTATCACCAACCATGAACTCTAACTCACGATGCCTTTTGTCGGAATAAGACTTTTGACGACTTTGAGCCACTTTAAGTCTTTCTCTAATTAACTGAACTTTCTCCAAGGCCTCACAAACAAAATCTAGACCAATCAACGACACCTCTGCTGGCTCAAACCAACCTACTGGAGACCTACATCTCCGCGCATACAATGCGTCATAAGGAGCCATACCAATGCTGGCCTGATAGCTGTTATTGTAAGCAAATTCTATAAGCGGCAAATGATCATCCCAATTACCACCAAAATCTATAACACATGCACGCAGCATATCTTCGAGAGTCTGAATGGTCCTTTCTGCCTGGCCATCGGTCTGTGGATGGAAAGCGGTGCTTAAATTGACCTTGGTACCTAATCTTTTTCTGAAATGCTTGCCAAAAATGCGCAGTGAACTGAGGACCTCTATCAGATATGATTGAAATTGGAGTACCATGCAATCGGACTATTTCTTTGATGTACAACTGCGCATACTGCTCTGCGGAATCTGTCGTCTTTATTGGTAGGAAATGTGCGGACTTTGTCAGTTGGTCTATAATAACCCAAATTGAATCCACTTTCACTGTGGTATTTCTATGTCTTGAACTAGGCCACCAGGCCTCTGATGCTCGACTTTGACTTGCTAGCAATTCAAACATTTAGCCACATGATCTGCTACTTGTTTCTTCATGCCTTTCCACGAATACAATTCTTTTAAATCTAGATACAATTTGGTAGCACCTGGGTGGATAGAGTACCTCAAACTGTGAGCTTCCTCCATTATAGCCTTCCTAAGACCACCTACATCAAGCACACATAACCGATCATTCAACTTCGAAACTCCGTCACTTCCTAGAGTGAATCGGTGATTTCTTTGCTTTTGACTCCTTCTTTTAATTTCTCTAAGTACGGATCTTCGTCTTGCTTAGCCTTAACATGCGCAACAAGGGAGGATTGCGCTAAGGCATAAGCTGTTATATCTCTTTTTTCGGTCTCATCCAATCTAATGCCATCATTTGCTAGTTTTTGAATTTCTCGACCCAAAGATCGCCTTTGTACAGCAAGATGGGCCAAGACACCCATTGATTTCCTACTAAGTGCATCTGCTACCACATTAGCTTTTCCCGGGTGGTAAAGGATATTGATGTCATAATCTTTCAATAGCTCGAGCCACCTTCTCTGTCTCAAATTTAATTCTTTTTGCTTGAAAATGTACTAGAGGCTTTTGTGATATGTAAACACTTTAGAGTGCTCACCATAAAGGTAGTGTCGCCATACTCTGATACCAATTGTTAGCGGAAACGTAAAAGAAAGAACACAAGATTTAACGTGGTTCGGATCAAAATAATCCTACGTCCACCAGAGAACAATTGTCTTTCTATTATTTACAAAGGAAGGGGAGATTTCCCAATTACACTTAAGAGAATTTCTCTCTTAACTCTCTACTCACAACAATATATTGTATTGTTTTTGGGATGGTTTCTACAAATGAAAGAGTGCATCTATTTATAGGGGTAAGGACCTCCTCTTGATGTCATTGGTGACATCAAACTACCTCCTCTTGATGTCATGGGTGACATCAAAGGAGGAAGCTTCCTCCTAGCATTCATGCCAACTCTTTCCACCAACTCTTCCAATTGGCATGCCATTGTTGACTAAATCTAAACCAACATTTTCAGCATGCCATTGTTGACTAAAACATAAACCAACATTTTCAATCTCCACCTTGGTTTGCGTTTCGAGTGTGCGTGTGAACAACTCTGGCCAAAACTTCTAAGCTTATTGGGCAATCCCGTTGTAAGAAACAAGAAGAATCAAACCATGGTTGAACATACCACCTCCACCTAACAACTGTTCTCTTCGGAGTTGCATCAGTTGATGCACACCCCCGCCAAGTCTTTGCAGTGTGCAAACTTAGCGAGCGGGACTATCTTGGTCAACATATTTGCAGCATTATCGTCTGTGATAACCTTCACGACCTTGATAGTTCCCTCTTCGACAACATCTCGAGGGAAATGAAATCTGACATCAATGTGTTTAGTGCGCTCATGAAATCTTTGATTTTTCATTAGATGAATAGCACTCTGACTATCACATCTAAGAGTTGATTCCAGCTGAACCAAACTCAATTCCGCCACTAAACCTTTTAACCAGATAGCTTCCTTCACCGCCTCCGCTGCTGCCATGTATTATGCTTCTGTCGTAGACAAAGCGACAATCGACTGCAGAGTCGACTTCCAACTAATGGCACTGCCAACGAGGGTAAAGATGTATCCGGTTGTGGACCTTCTTCGGTCAAGATCTCCTGCATAGTCAGAATCCACATAACCAAGAATTGAAATACCTCCACCACTTTTTCGAAAAGTCAGACCAACACCAGAAGCACCTTTGAGATATCTTAATATCCACTTGACACCTTCTCAATGCCTCTTTCCTGGGCTGGACATGTATCTACTTACCACACTTACAGATTGAGCAATATCTGGACGTGTGCATACCATAGCATACATAATGCTACCAAGTGCACTGGCATAAGGAATCTTTGACATATGCTCCACCCGATCCTCGGACTAAGGCATTTGTAACTCTGAAAGTTTAAAATGAGGAGCTAATGGTGTACTTACAGGCTTGCACGCATGCATATTGAATCTCTCGAGAATCCTTTCAATATACCTCTTATGAGAAAGATGTACAACACCGTCTTCTCTTGAAATCTCCATATCAAGGATTTTCTTTGCAGCTCCTAAATCCTTCATGTCAAATTCCTTACTCAATAGCTTCTTCAAAGCATTTATCTCTGTAATGTTGTTAGCAGCAATAAGCATATCATCAACATACAACAATAAATAAATCATTGAGTTACCGGACATCTTCTTGTGATACACACAGCTATCAAATGCACTCCTTGAGAATTCATGTGTAGTCATGAATGCATCAAACCTTTTGTACCACTGTCTAGGGGATTGCTTCAAACCATACAAAGACTTCTTTAGTTGGCATACATGATTTTCTTTTCCTTCAGCTAGGAAACCTTCAGGCCGATCCATATAGATTGTCTCTTCTAGATCACCGTGTAAGAAAGCAGTTTTGACATCAAGCTGTTAAAGCTCCAAGTCAAATTGTGCAACCAATGCTAGTAGCACGCGAATTGAGCTATGCTTCACTATTGGAGAGAAAATCTCATTGTAGTTAATTCCCTCCTTCTGGCTGAAACCTTTTGCAACTAATCTCGCTTAAACCTATCATCTTCCACTTCAGGAATTCCCTCTTTCTTTCTGTAGATCCACTTGCATCCAACTGTCCTCTTCCCTTTTGTCTTTTCACTAAGACCCATGTCTGATTCTTGTGAAGAGACTCCATCTCTTCCGTCATGGCTAACCGCCATTGTGCAGCATCCTTGCAAGAAGTTGCTTCAATATACGAGGAGGGCTCCAGATCCTTAATCTCTTCTTGTGCAGCTACGAACGCATATGCAATCAAGTTTGCTTGATTTATTAGGCGTTCCGGTTCTCGTGTCTGCCTCTTCTCCCTCCCCTTCGCAATTGTGTATGGTTCATTGACAGCAAGTTCTTCAAGATCTACATCTTCCGACTCATCTTTAACCTGAGTCTCTTGATCCTTTTCCTTGGCAAGCACCACCGGAGGCTCCACCTGCTCGTTATTCTTGTTTCCTGAAAACTCCACGGAAACTTTACGGGGATCAAGTATAGAGGATTCATCAAAGGTGACATCTCTACTAACTATAAATTTGAGTAAAGATAAACACCAAAGTTTGTACCATTTTACTCCATCCACATACCCTACGAATATGGCCTTCTTAGCCCTTGGTTCAAGCTTTCCTTCATTAACGTGATAATAAGCTGGACACCCAAATACTCGTAAGTATGAATAGTTAGAGGGTTCGCCTGACCATACCTCATTCGGAGTCTTAAAGTCAATCGCCGATGCTGGAGATCGATTGACAATATGAGCAACAGTGTGAACTGCTTCAGCCGAAAATACTTTGGACATTTTGGCTTGTATGAGCATACAACGAGCCTTTTCAAGAAGAGTTCTGTTCATTCTCTCGGCAACTCCATTCTGCTGTGGGGTATGCCTGACAGTCCTATGTCTTGAGATCCCATGAACCTTGCATAATTCATTAAACTCTTCATTGCAAAACTCCAAGCCATTGTCTGTGCGAAGATACTTGATTTTCCGCTCCATTTGATTTTCAACCAAAACCTTCCACTCTTTAAATGCTTCAAAAGCATCACTTTTTGCCTTCAAAAAATACACCCAAACCTTTCGTGAGAAATCATCAATAAAAGTGAGAAGATACCTCTTTCCGCCCTTCGATGGAAGTTTAGAGGGACCCCATAAATCTGAATGGATGTAGTCTAGCACTCCTCTTGTCTTGTGTGTGCAAGTGCTGAAGCTGACTTTCTTCTGCTTCCCTAGAACACAGTGCTCACAGAAGTCAAGTGTGCTGATCTTCTCACCTTTTGTCAAAAGGTTACGATTGCTCAGCATCTCCAGTCCACGTGCGCTCATATGACCCAGTCTCATGTGCCATAATCTCGCCTTGTCATCATTAGATAACTGCACTGTAGATGCATTTGCAGAGCCAACAATGGTGCTTCCGGCCAATGTGTAAAGGCCGTTCTCCAGCTTGCCTTTCAGCATGACTAAAGAACCTTTAGTCACCTTCATAGTTCCTGCTTCGCTCATGTACCTGTAGCCTTGTTCATCCAGAGTACCCAAGGAGATCAAATTCTTCTTCAGATCAGGAACATGACGGACTTGTGTAATAGTCCTCGCGACTCCATCATGGCAGCGAACTCGAACCGAGCCAATGCCAACTATTGCACAAGTTGCATTATTGCCCATTACTACGGTTCCTCCACTTTTCTCATAGCTGCTAAACTAGTCTTTTCGGAACGTCGTATGTAGAGTACAAGCAGAGTCTTACACCCATTTGTTTCCATAATTACTATTATTACACGATGTTGTTAGTACATAATCATTATCAAAATCATGTACCTGTTCAACTGTGGATGCACTCGCTTTTCTTTGGACTTTGACATTGGGCAATCTCGTTCGAAGTGCCCCTTCTTGCCACAACCCCAACACTCTGTATTCTTCTTGTTCACACGAGACTTTGATCTGTACTTTGATTTGCTCTTTCCTTGTTGGCTAGTCCGGCCTCTCGCAAAGAGCCCACTTGCCTGGTCATCTCTGTCTCCTTCGATGTGTCTCCGCACATCACTAGAGTTAAGTGCTTGCCGCACTTGCTCAAGCTTGATAGGCTCCTTGCTATACATCATTGAATTCTCAATATCACGATATCCTGAAGTCAATGAAAATAGCAAAGCACATGCAAGCGTCTCCTCCTCCCTTTTAATTCCTGCAATCTGTAAGTCCATGACAAGTTTATTGAACGCATCTAAATGATCTTGTAACGAAGTACCCGACCCCATCTTAAATGTGTGAAGACGCCGTTGTAACAACATCCTTGTTGTCACTGATCGTTCTTGGTATAGCCCTTCTAGCTTTTCCCATAACTGTTTGGCCATCTCTTCTTCGGTATCTGTACTCACTTCACAAAACACGTTAGGTGCAAGGGATAGTTGGATTGCACTCAATGCATCCCCTTCAATCTTCTCCATGTCGGGAGTTGATATATCCTTAGGATACTTTCCGTCAATAGCATGGATTGAACCTTCCCTCCATAGTAACGCCATCATCTGGATCTTCCGGATGTTGAAGTTGTTGCGTCCATTGAATCTATCAATTTCAAACTTCATGGAACTCATCTTTGCTTGTTCTTCCTCCTTGGATCGTTATAGAATCCTGTCGCTCCATCAATAAAGTCATCGCTCCATCAATAAAGTCAGAGTATTTAACGTGGTTCGGATCAAAATAATCCTACGTCCACCAGAGAACAATTGCCTTACTATTATTTACAAAGAAAGGGGAGATTTCCCAATTACACTTAAGAGAATTTCTCTCTTAACTCTCTACTCACAACAATATATTGTATTGTTTTTGGGATGGTTTCTACAAATGAAAGAGTGCATCTATTTATAGGGGTAAGGACCTCCTCTTGATGTCATTGGTGACATCAAACTACCTCCTCTTGATGTCATGGGTGACATCAAAGGAGAAGCTTCCTCCTAGCATTCATGCCAACTCTTTCCACCAACTCTTCCAATTGCATGCCATTGTTGACTAAATCTAAACCAACATTTTCAGCATGCCATTGTTGACTAAAACATAAACAAACATTTTCAATCTCCACCTTGGTTTGCTCTAAGTCGTGTGTGGGGTAGTTCTTTTAATGATTCTTTAACTGCCTGGAAGCATAAGCAATAACTTTTCCATTTTGCATAAGAACACAACCAAGTCCAACTCTGGAGGCATCACAATATACTGTGAACCCACCTAAACCTGTCGGCAAGGTTAACACAGGTGCAGTAGTCAACCTCTTCTTTAACTCTTGAACACTCTGCTCACAAGCGTCTGACCATTGGAACTTAACTGCTTTCTGAGTCAACTTAGTTAATAGAGCTGCAAGTAAGGAAAACCCCTCCACAAACCTTCTATAGTAGCCAGCTAACCCCAAGAAACTCCTGATTTCGGTTGGCGTTGTCGGCCTCGGCCAGTTCTTGACTGCTTCTGTCTTCTGAGGGTCTACTTTTATTCCTTCACTAGATACCACGTGGCCTAAGAATGCCACTGACTGCAACCAGAACTCACATTTTGAAAACATGGCATAAAGTTCATTCTTCTTCAAGGTCTGCAAGGCTATTCTGAGGTGTTCTGCATGATCTTCCTTGCTCTTAGAGTATACCAAAATATCGTCTATAAACACAATAATAAAGGTATCTAGGAATGGCTTGAAAAATCTGTTTATGAGGTCCATGAATGCAGCTGGAGCATTTGTCAACCCGAAGGACATCACTAGAAATTCATAGTGTCCGTAGCGAGTTCTAAAGACTGTTTTAGATATATCCTCTTTTCTGATTCTCAACTGACGGTACCCCGACCTCAAGTATATTTTTGAAAAGTACTTTGCACCCTGAAGTTGATCAAATAAATCATCAATTCTTGGCAGTGGGTTATTGTTCTTAATGGTAACTTTATTCAATTGTCGATAGTCGACACACGTTCTAAGAGACCCATCTTTCTTCTTGACAAACAGGATCGGGGCACCCCACGGTGAAACACTCGGTCTAATGAAGCCCTTGTCAAGAAGATCTTTCAACTGTTCTTTCAACTCATTAAGTTCTGCCGGAGCCATCCTGTAAGGAGGTATAGATATGGGCTAAGTGCCTGGCATGAGATCAATACTGAAGTCTATGATTCTTTTAGGAGGAAGTCCGGGAAGGTCATACGCGAAAACTTCTGGAAATTCTCTAACAATTGGCACTGACAGAAGAGCTGGTGGTTCTGATTCTGGATTAATGATGTGAGCCAAATAGGCAAGACACCCCTTATCGATCATTCGTTGTGCCTTGAGGTAAGAAATAAACTTACCTACAAGCAATGCTGAACTACCCTTCCACTCTAAGACTTCTTCGTTTGGAAATTGGAACCTGACTATCTTGGCATGACAATCTAACATGGCATAACAGGAAGACAACCAATCCATACCCATGATCACATCAAAATCCACCATTTTTAACTCTATGAGATCGGCTTTGGTGTTGCGGCCTTGGACTGAAACTATACAACCTCTATAGACTCTGGTAACTTTCACTGACTCGCCAACTGGAGTAGATACTAGGGCTCACTAAGCTGTTCAGGTTCTAGCCCGAGGTTAATTTCAAAGTATGGAGTTGCATACGAAAAAGTTGAACCTGGATCAATTATGGCATAAGCATTATGTGAGCGGACTAGAAGTTATACTTGTAATACCTTTTTCAAATGCCTTTGCATTTTGACGATCAAGTGTAGCAAACAAACGGAGTTGTCCCTCTCCCCGTCAATCTCGGTCTGCACCTCTTCCTGCTCCATACCCGGTCTGATTATGAGAACTACGAGCCCGAGGTGGTGCAACTGCAGTAGCTGAGGAACTAGAAGGACGAGTTGATCCGCCCTTGAAATTACGTTGCAACTTTGGGCGGTTGGCCTTTATATGACCAATGTCTCCACAATGGTAGCAACCATGAAACCCGAGCTTGCACTGACCTGAATGTTGCTGCTTACATGTTCGACAAATACCTTGCTGGTCTGAATGTTGCTCAGCATGACCTTGGCTATGTGAGGATGATGTCCCAAAATTCTGACTCCGACGAGACTGATTTTCATATTTCTGAGTACGCCTGAAAGAAGACCCACCACCTGACTGATGTCTGGATTGAGATGGTGCTAATGACTCTTTATTAGAGGAATCCCTTCCACCTTCACTGGATGTACCATTAAACCTGCCCATTGTTCGGGATTTCTTGTTATGCTCTTTCTCTTATCTCCTTTTTTGTCTGTCTTTTTCTAAGTGCTTGGCGAACCCCACAACAGATGAGAAAGTTGTCATTCCTACCGCTGCAGCTGATGTCGTATCCTTAATATGGTAAGCCGAACTGCCAACAAACCTGCGAATCTTTGCTCTTTTTGTCTTAACCATGTGAGGAGCATGCTTAGCCAACCTTATGAATTCCATGTAGTACTCTTGCACACTTATATTCCCTTGCTTGAGCTGTTCGAACTCTGTAGCCTTAGCTTCCCTATCCTCTTCTGGGATAAAGTTAGCCATGAAGGACTCCTCAAATTCTTCCCAAGTAGGCGGACCATCATCTTCATCTCTTTCATTTTCCCACATCTCAAACCAAGCGCAGTCACATCTCTAAGCTGGTAAGAAGCCAGCTCCACAGCTTCATCATCAAATGCATTCATCACTCAGAGGGCTTTCTTGACACCCTCCATCCACAACATTGGATCTTCATCAACTATAGAACCATGGAACACTAGAGGACTCAACTTCAAAAATTCATTCTCTCTTGAAGACTCAAAATTGTTCTGTCTATCTTATTGAGGTCGAATCTCATCTCTTCTCTCGTTCTGGTTGGCCATAAAGGCTTTAAACATCTCCATAGCACTTTTGACAACATTAAACATCTGACCCACATCGGAAGATATAGTTTCCTAAGCTGGAGCTGCTGTTGGGGGCGGTACTAGATCCTGATGTACTGGATCATTATGCTCCACCCTTTCCTCATGTTCAATTTGGGGTACTTGAACCCCCTCTGTGGATTTACTTTTCCATTTCTAGGTTGAATCCTTTTTAGTTCTGCCTTGGGACACAATAGTAGCAAGAGTTTCTTGAGCAACATCTTGAGTATTAGTGTTCGAGTTGCGAGTACGAGCCATTTCTGCGAATTTTGGAGAAACGAATACATTAGATAATTCCTTAGAGGTAGGATCTACTGCACCATCTAAAGTATGAGAAAAAAAATGAGATTTTTCCTAAATGCTTGTAGCCTCCTATTTATAAGTATGGCGCGCTTCATACTCATAAACAAGACTCTACTAACACGGCTTCATAGACCCCTAGGACTCCATAAACCTGAGGCTCTGATACCAAGTTTGTCACGACCCATTTTCTGAACAAGCCGAGACCGGCACTCGATCACTAAACATGACCGAGCGAACCATCTCTGCTTATCAAGCCTCTTATAACTCCGAACTTTATATGCGATAAGCAATACTATATCCAAATACTTTTGATTAATAAGAATATTTAAATAAATCAACTTCAAAACTTTATTCATAGTAACTACTGAATTATTGCTAAGTTATTATAAAATAACATATGAATCTCAATCCAATGACTATGTCTATGAAGCCTCTACTGATAAACTGACGCACTGCTCATGACATGAGATTTCCTGGCCAGTTCTCTAAATAAACAAAGAAATAGCTAAATGAAAATGACTCTAAGGAATACTCCACGAACAAAAGCAGAGCTCACCAATAGCACTGGGAGGGAAGTAAGTCCTAACTCGTAGCCTGCTCGCCTGCAAATTCGGTTCCTACATTGTACCGCAGACCAACGTAGGTTCCCAAAAGGGAACGTCAGTACCATCCATTGTACTCAGTGAGTCTCAACAATAGGGGAGAAACTTTAATAATATATACATTATGAGCAAATGTTCTAAATGCATGTAAAACATAAAGCTTATAAGAATAATTATAAATAATTGCATAATATAAAATTCTTTTCTTTTTCTTTCTTGATAAAAAATACTTCACTTAATATTTGGGAGTTTCAACTATCTTGACATAATTCTGTCTTTGTCACCGTGTGATCGGCACGGGTTCGATCCCAACCTGATCGAATAGGCCCAATCCACAAGGTGCCACTCGCTTCATGGTTCTTAGCGCTCATGTATCATACATTAGCATAGCTAAGTAAATTCTCAACAACGAGGCCCTCAGCTCGTGTGCTCTCTACTTTGGCACAAGTAGTTTGAGGAAGTCAACGCCTTGATCAGGACCCTAGGCCTGGTCGATGACCCATTCTGAGAATAAAGGATACTCCCAAAAATCTTTTCTTTCTAAAACTTCTTCTTTGACTTTTCATGTCTAAATCTTTTATATACTCATACTAGTATCCTTAAATGTAAGGCATTACATACAAATTACAATAAAAGTATTTGAGGTATATGAGATATTGAAGACCTTTAAAAGATATCAAAAATTGTTAAATTTACGAAGAAGCCGTCATATATGTATCAGTATTCAAATTGACTTAAAGTTCCCTACAATTGCACATCCTGTCACAATGCTATTCTGAGTCATTTGCCAAAAGCAAAAGCTGACTTTAAATCAAATTTCTTTGACCAAAGTAATGTCACTGGTTTCATTAAATGCCTTGAGATTTATAAAAGAATAACACACTTATGAATTATTCAACTTGCCTTAGTATACAGATAATGTCATGACTAATGTCCTAGTCCTATTAAAATCACAAGCGTTATTAATTTTCATCAAACACCTTGTGTGCATGCTTTTGTGAGTTAAACCACCTTAGTAAAGGGTTATATCTACTCACCTCAAAGCTTCTCGAGCCAATACGTAGGCTCCAGTCCAATTGACACGAGTCAAACAATTGCTTCTACAACAACCAGTGCATTCTAATCAATTTTTTAAAGTACTACACTTAATATAAAATTTATTATTGATATAGAGGAAGAAGGGAATTAACTATTTCATTCTTACCTATTACCACTATAAGATAATTGATAATAGGGAAATTTACTCACCTCAGTTCAATAATTTTTGTGGTTTGTAAAGAACCGTGAATTTTGTGTTGACTGCGTGAATTGCTGCTGCTTCAATTTCTTATCTTCGTGGGTGCGTTTCTAAGGTTACGTTTCTTCAGGTTTGATATGTTTTAGTCTTTTGGTTGGTTTTGACTTTATTAAGGCTTTATGCCTTTGCTTTCTGCGCTGGAACAGAGGGTTACTATATGGGCTTTAAGCCCAAATCTTAAAGACTTATTTTGCTTCGTTTCCCTTTTTTTTTTAAATTCTGTGTTTCAGTGTATTTTGTATCTTAGTCCTAAACCTTTTTTTTTTACTTCTTTTGTAGTCCACAACCCTTTATGGGTTAGGACTCCTTTTCTCACGTTTTCCTTTTATTTATTTATTTATTTGTTTTAACTTAACTAGTATTAACTTATACATACTTTTAATATTTAATAATAACAAAATTATTAATGTTCTCTTAATTGTACATCCAACTACTTATATATATTCACTATAGGCAAGAACAAAAATAATAATAATAATTTAATTCTATAAATAGCGTATCTCGAAACTTTTATAAATTGAGGAGTGTAACAATCTTCCCTCCTTAAAATCATTTGTCCTTGAATGTTGCTAGGGCTTTATTCTTAAGCTTACAATCATTTCTTAGGTACTTGAACCTCTTAAGTTTTCTTAGCACCACTCACTTTTCCGAGGGACTCAAAATTTTGGCTGATCTCCCTAAATTTTCAAAACTTTCGGCAGAGTTTCCCTTGTAAATTGGACAATCCAAAAATATCCCTGTCAGAAATAACACATCTACACCAACAACAACCAAATATACCATAGCAGGCCATTCATAGGCACCATACACAACTCATAAATTAATTACTCACACTCCGGTAAGGAGGTACCACAATAACTAATAAGAATATAAAGCACAACAACTTTAGCACAAGTAACTCACTTTAATGAATCAAATATACAACAAAATATAGCATCAACTCTACCGACCGGATAGAGAAATCAATGACGAGTATAAGACCTCATTTGTTTGCACTTAATTGAGGTCTGTATCTGAGTCATTCAGAATCAGCCCATTAAGTCTATTTGTTTTTTAAATCTTAACCCTAATTATTCAGATCCAGCCCATTAAGTCTGTTTGTTTTTTCTCTTTTAAAAGCTCTTAATAGGTCTGAAAGGATCTTATTCGGGTAGATCCATAACAAAGTCCTACTATCGCTCAGACTCTTAAAAAACGGTACTGACTTTTTTCCGCAAAGTTTCGCTCAACGACTGCAATATTTTAGCATAGTTTCACGCTTCTCTTCTCCATCTTCTGTGCATAAATTTCACGCCTCTTTCACTCTCCATCTATTATCATCTACTCTAATATGTTTTCTCTTCAACAGGTAAGTTCTAAAACCTTTAGAATTTCTTGTTATTATTTTATGAGATTCCCAATCCCCTTGCGTATTATTTTGTATAATACTTGTTTGAGTTTCAATGTTACAATTTATATTCTATGATAGTTAGTTCTACAATGAAAAATAGAAATTTTTATAAACTTTTGAGGTTTATTTTTGGATTGTATTAGCAAAGGGACTAGTAAAAATTTAGCTTTAAATGCTCGGCTGATATAGTATAGAGAGTAGATCAAAGCCTCCACTAATACTAGCACAGAGAAGAACTAACTATAAACTATTAGATAGGTAAGAATTAAATAAAATATGTAACTTGTCAAATTACAACTTGTTCACCTCAACAACAGTTAAATCATCTGCTTCAGTTCAACATCATATGAAGCACTTCAACAAAACTAACAAAGTTTCAAGATTTAATTTGACATGTCCTAAAAATAGGATCAAGAGCTTCCTCTGTCTTTGCTCCATGGAGTTCCCTTCAAAGAATAGATATCTTTGACTGTTTGATAAGTTGTGGAGAGCTATGTGACATAATGTTAATACTTTAGCAATAGTAAAGGAAATTAAGCCTTAAATTTGAGTGATTTTCTTTCTTAAATTAAAGAAGAAGAGTATTTGTACGTTAATTAGTTTTCAAGCTTCATATCTTAATAATGATAGTTCGATTCCTATTTTTAGGACGTTAATTAGTTTTCAAGCTTCATATCTTCAATATATGCTCCTTCAATCCATATTCATATATACAGGATGTTATATATAAGAGCAGAGACAATTAATTAAAGAGCTGTAAATTAAAAGTCAGAGATATGTGTATACTTGATAGGCAGAAGTTGATGTTCCAAAAAGAAAACTATCTGGAAATTCTGATCTTTTAACTTCTTCTTCCAACTCATTTCTTCCTTGGCCGATAATACTGTTTGCAGAAACATGTTGCAACGGTAAGAGGAAGCAAATGAAATAAGAGTTCTTAGTGGTTCCTATCTTCATTTTTCCTATATTCAAAGAATATCATAGGCCAAGTATCTTATAGGATATCTCAGACAGCTAACATGCATTAGTTGTGCCTATATTTTGCACGGGCTCGGCCATCTAGTATATATATATATATATAGATTAGCAGTATTTTCTCCATTTACTTTTACTTGTCCAGTATTTTAAATACTCCACTCGGCATTGAGTTTAAGTAAAAAGAATAATACTTTTGAAAGTTATGGTCTTAAAAGCTTAAGGGGTAAAAGGTTTATGGGGTCATGCCATTTGTGTGGCTATAAAAGCTTCTCATTAAAAGCAAAAAGAGTAAAATGAAGAGTTTAAAATTGAACTATCTCCAAATTTAGAAATATGTCATTTGTTTTGGAACCCCTGTTCGTTCCAATTGACTAAGGACAAAATTAAGAACGTTCATTTGATGCGTATCTAATAATTTGTCAACTCCATTTTCTGATGATTTGTTTTGCATGTTACTTACAATTTGGTTAGTAAATATATGCAACACCTGAAGGATATGGATTGGTGCTGTGTCTAAGATTTTATTAGCTCCTTTCAGGGTTGGTGGGAGACTATCTCAAACTTTTTGTTGTACATATTTCGGCACTCTTAGTGCTGGTTTTAAATCTTCCTTTATTGATTTGAAAAATGGTGTATTAGTGATTATTGGAATAAACAACTAGTACTACTCCTATAGTTGTATTCTAGGATAAATGAGCGAGGTATCCCTATCTCTGTTTCCTTTGCCATACGCATCTGGTTCTCGCCAAAGATTTCAACCATTGATAAGATTTGTACCATCCCAATTAATGCCAAATCACTAGAAAAGATGAAAAGCTAAGGTTCTGAAGAATGATAAAATTGGGAATCAGATACGTACTGCTACAGAAGTAGACAAGACAACAATGGGTTCTGCCTCTATATATGACTGGTACTTCCTTGAAAGCAACTAAATCAGCTATTGGCGTCTATCTTTGCCTTTTCGTGGATGGACATGGTAAGTTATCTCTGAGTTTAAAAGTATTTGATATGACGGTCTTTCGTTTCTTTGGGGGGGGGGAGGGGTGTATTGGTAATCTGGACCAATGAAATCCTTATTTGCACGCTCAAATGTCTAGCAAGTAGCATCTGTATATGCAGGTCTTGGTAATTTTTTATATTGCTTGTCCATTATCCTAACTTTGTCAACAATATTGGGCCTTTTCTCAAGTTACTTGTGCTTAATGTTTCTATTTTATATGAGAACACCTTTCCTTACCTCTGGCATAAGTAATAATTGGATCTTTATGTTGGAGAAAAAAAGATAAAGTCTGTTAAGATGATAATATCTTCATTTTGCCTCATCAGTTCATTTTTTATATTCATTACTATTTTATATTTCAGCTATGGAACAATCTAGTGAAAGTTCAAGAGCAAGTTGGAAAAATATGAATATAGTAAAAACCTTTTTAGAAAGTTGTATTCAAGAAATATCCTTAAACGGGAGACTTGGAAGTAGTTTAAACGCAGAATCATGGAACAAAGTTAGACTAGTGTTGGAGACTTCTCATGGCTTTAGCGTCACACAAAAGCAGATGAAGAATCATTATGATTATCTAAAAGAAAAGTATCAAGCTTGGTTGCCAATAACCAAAAAGACCGGCAATATTTATGACCCAACAACCAATACCATTCTAATGTCTAATAGTGAGTGGGATGAGTACATAAAGGTTAGTTCATTATCTAGTAATTTAATTTTTCCTTTTTTCTTTTCTATAAAGAAAAAAGTTTGACATGCATATTAAAAATCTCTTTATTATAGGCTCATCCAAAAGCAAGGGCATGAAAGACCTCGCCTCTACCATTCCTAGATCTTTGTACAAAACTTTTTGAGGGTTCTACATTAACAGAAATTCATGGTTGGAGTCCAAGCTGTACATATCCCCGCCCCGGTGTCTCTTCTGTAGCTACTACTATAGATGTAGATACACTTGATAACATCAAAGATCTAGTTGGTAATAAGTCTGATGGAGCTCCTACTGATTATCCATCTCAGTCTTCAGTTCCAATTGAAAAGAAACCTTTGGGAAGGAAAAAAAATTGCATCATCTCAATTGGACATTGAAGAGAAGATGAGTATTGCATTAGAGTTATTGGTTCAAAAAAATAGCGGGCCTGCCATTGAAGAGTGCATGGTAAAATTAGAAGAATTTGGATGGAAAGAACCATTATACAGTGCAACTGTTAGTATACTTTGTGAAGGTGACAGCTACAGGAAAGCATGGATGAACATTACCGAGGTCGACAAATTAGAGAATTGGATTAAGGCCATGGGAAAAGAAAATGGGGCTTATTTGATTTTGCCAATTAGCTATATTATTAATTAGACGTTAATAATATGAAACCTTCTTTGGTATTTCCAACTATTATCAATTATTCTTGTTGAATTTTTTAATATTATATTATGCTCGTGGAATATTTTTAATCTGTGATATACCTTTTTGAAACGTCTTATTTGAAGTATGTTTGATGTGCATAGTATTATTTTATTAATTAATTTATTTTGATCATGTAACTCTTAAATATTTTTTAAATAAATCATGTGGTATGCTTACTGTTGTGCATTACACATTCTTTTTGTTACAACAGGTTAGACATGGACATTGAGGATCAAGTATTAGCGTTGATAACCTTGTATTGGTGTAAAAATTACCGACTCAAGAATATTCAAAGAAATAAAGATTTAACTTCATCTTTATCTGGTGAAAAGTACACACAAGAATTGTTGTCCGGCTCTAGTAGACAGTGTTTAGAGCTGATGCGCATGTCTCGTGAAGCATATGTTCGGCTATGTCAGCATTTTAGACATAAAGAATGGCTCATAGATAGCAAACATATTTCCGTCGAAGAAAAGATAGCAATATTTCTGACCATTATAGGCCATAATGAGCGTTTTGTGGTTATGAAGAGAAGATTTCAACATTCTTCACAAACGGTTCACAAATATTTTCATGAGGTTCTTGAAGCAATGATGTTATTTGCAAAAGAGATGATATCATCTACAACCTCTGATTCAAATCCACAAATTTCTGGTGCTCATAAAAAGTTACGAAAATATTTTAAGGTATTATGTGCTATAAAATTATTATATAACTCCGTAAGAAAAAAAATTCATAACTATTAACATAAAATTATTATTTTTATTTGCAGGGAGCAATAGGTGCACTCGACGGGACATTAGTACATGCAGTTATTCCAGCTAATCAACAAATTATTTATAGAGGAAGGGGAAAGGGTAAATGTTATCAGAATGTTTTAGCTATATGTGATTTTAACATGGTCTTCACTTATGTTTATGCTGGATGGGAAGGGGTAGCACATGACGCACGTGTTCTAACAGAGATCACATCTAATCCAGATAATGGCTTTCCATTTCCTCTTTCTAGTAAGTGATACAACTTTTTAAACTATTCTGAAATAATAAGTTAGATGTTTATTATATTCATTTAACTTTTTCTTTTGATGACAGATAAGTATTATTTATGTGATGCGGCATATCCTAATACTCGAGGATTTCTAGCACCATATCGTAATATTCGATATTGGTTAGGAGATTATCATCGTAGACGGGCCATAAATAAGGAGGAAAATTAGTTTAACCATGCTCATGCACAACTTAGAAATGTTATTGAACGTGCTTATGGAGTTTTAAAAGCAAGATTCCCAATATTGGA
The DNA here is from genome assembly GCA_032618575.1 of Nicotiana noctiflora. Taxonomy (NCBI): domain Eukaryota; kingdom Viridiplantae; phylum Streptophyta; class Magnoliopsida; order Solanales; family Solanaceae; genus Nicotiana; species Nicotiana noctiflora. The sequence continues at coordinate 45,950 of JASVEL010001600.1, read as the reverse complement.
CAAGATGGCTCCATATTCTATTGATGTCCAAAGAGATGTTGTTATTGCATGTTTTGCAGTTCATAATTTTATCAGAAAAGAGCGACTAAATGATGACTTGTTTAATCAGTATGATTTGCCTCAAGTAATATTTGAGGAAGAAGGAGAACACGAACAAGTATTGGATGAAACAAATGGACCTAGCTGGACAACTGAAGATTCTCAATTTATGAACAATATGCGTGAAGAAATTGCACTTCAGCTAATGCTAGGAAGAGGAAATGTTTAATAGTTTTATATTTTTGTTATTAGAAATATGTTTTTTATGTGTGAACATTAGAATTTGAAATAATGTTAATTAACTATTTTATTTGAATTTCATATATGTTATGTTTAAATATAGATAAATTGCACATATTCAGATACTAAAAACAAACAGTCTTAATCATCCAGTGTTCAGATTCAGAGACAGCATATTAATTATTCAGTTGTATATTCAGATTCAGACATCTGAATCTAATACACTTTTTCATATTCAGTGTTCAGATTCAAACCATAATCTAGGAAGGACAAAAACACTTACTAACTTGTATTTAATAAATGAAATATAAATGTCAAACCAAACTTAGGTTCACATACCTTTTTCCTCAAATAAAAATGGATATTTCTTTTTCATATCTTCCTCGGTCTCCCATGTGACCTCTTTTTAATCATGATTACTCCACAAAACTTTTACCGATTCGAAATCTTTTGTTCTCAACTTTCTTACTTGCCTATCGAGATTTTCTATAGGTACCTCTTCATAAGTCAAGCCTTCTTTAATTTCTATAGTATCGGCAGGTATTATATGCGACTCATCGTGAATGTACTTTCTAAGCATAGACACATGATAGACAGGATGAACAGATGACAACTCAACGGGTAGCGCTAGCTTATAAGCCACGTTTCCTTTCTTTTCTAGAATTTCATAAGGTCCGATAAATCTAGGGCTAAGTTTCCCTTTCTTACCAAACCTCATAACTCCTTTCATCGGTGAAACTTTCAAAAACACCTTATCACCAACCATGAACTCTAACTCACGATGCCTCTTGTCGGAATAAGACTTTTGACGACTCTGAGCCGCTTTAAGTCTTTCTCTAATTAGGTGAACTTTCTCCAAGGCCTCACAAACAAACTCTGGACCAATCAACGGCACCTCTGCTGGCTCAAACCAACCCACTGGAGACCTACATCTCCGCCTATACAATGCTTCATAAGGAGCCATACCAATGATGTCCTGATAGCTGTTATTGTAAGGAAATTCTATAAGCGGAAAGTGATCATCCCAATTACCTCCAAAATCTAAAACACATGAACCTAGCCTATCTTCGAGAGTCCGAATGGTCCTTTCTGCATGGCCATCAGTCTGGGGATGGAAAGTGGTGCTTAAATTGAATTTGGTACCTAATCTTTTCTGAAATGCTTGCCAAAAATGCGCAGTGAACTGAGGACCTCTATCAGATATGATTGAAATTGGAGTACCATGCAATCGGACTATTTCTTTGATGTACAACTGCGCATACTGCTCTGCGGAATCCGTTGTCTTTACTGGTAGGAAATGCACGGACTTTGTCAATCAGTCTACAATAACCCAAATTAATTCATGTTTACGGCACGTGCGAGGTAGACCTACTACAAAATCCATATTAATCATCTCCCACTTCCACTGTGGTATTTCTATGTCTTGAGCTAGGACACCAGGCGTCTGATGCTCGGCTTTGACTTGCTGGCAATTCAAACATTTAGCCACGTGATCTTCTACTTGTTTCTTCATGCCTTTCCACCAATACAATTCTTTTAAATCTAGATACATTTTGGTAGCACCCGGGTGGATAGAGTACCTCGAACTGTGAGCTTCCTCCATTATGGCCTTCCTGAGACCACCTACGTCAGGCACACATAACCGATCATTCAACTTCAAAACTCCGTCACTTCCTAGAGTGAAAGCGGTGATTTCTTTGCTTCTGACTCCTTTTAATTTCACTAAGTACGGATCTTCGTCTTGCTTAGCCTTAACATGCGCAACAAGGGAAGATTGCGCTAAGGCATAAGCGGTTATATCTCCTTCTTCGGTCTCATCCAATCTAATTCCATCATTTGCTAGTTTTTCAATTTCTCGACCCAAAGATTGCCTTTGTTCTGCAAGATGGGCCAAAACGCCCATTGACTTCCTACTAAGTGCATCTGCTGCCACGTTAGCTTTGCCCGGGTGATAAAGGATATTGATGTCATAATCTTTCAATAGCTCGAGCCACCTGCTCTATCTCAAATTTAGTTCTTTTTGCTTGAAAATGTACTGGAGGCTTTTGTGGTCTGTAAACATTTCAGAATGCTCTCCATAACGGTAATGTCGCCATATCTTTAATGCAAACACCACGGCTGCAAGCTCCTAGTCGTGTGTGTGGTAGTTCTTTTCATTATTCTTTAATTGCCTGGAAGCATAAGCAATAACTTTTCTATTTTGCATAAGAACACAACCAAGACTAACTCTAGAGGCATCACAATATACTGTGAACCCACATGAACATGTCGGCAAGGTTAACACATGTGCAATGGTCAACCTATTCTTTAACTCTTGAAAACTCTTCTCACATAGGCCATAATGAGCGTTTTGTGGTTATGAAGAGAAGATTTCAACATTCTTCACAAACGGTTCACAAATATTTTCATGAGGTTCTTGAAGCAATGATGTTATTTGCAAAAGAGATGATATCATCTACAACCTCTGATTCAAATCCACAAATTTCTGGTGCTCATAAAAAGTTACGAAAATATTTTAAGGTATTATGTGCTATAAAATTATTATATAACTCCGTAAGAAAAAAAATTCATAACTATTAACATAAAATTATTATTTTTATTTGCAGGGAGCAATAGGTGCACTCGACGGGACATTAGTACATGCAGTTATTCCAGCTAATCAACAAATTATTTATAGAGGAAGGGGAAAGGGTAAATGTTATCAGAATGTTTTAGCTATATGTGATTTTAACATGGTCTTCACTTATGTTTATGCTGGATGGGAAGGGGTAGCACATGATGCACGTGTTCTAACAGAGATCACATCTAATCCAGATAGTGGCTTTCTATTTCCTCCTTCTAGTAAGTGATACAACTTTTTAAACTATTCTCAAATATTAAGTTAGATGTTTATTATATTCATTTAACTTTTTCTTTTGATGACAGATAAGTATTATTTATGTGATGCGGCATATCCTAATACTCGAGGATTTCTAGCACCATATCGTAATATTCGATATTGGTTAGGAGATTATCATCGTAGACGGGCCATAAATAAGGAGGAAAAGTTTAACCATGCTCATGCACAACTTAGAAATGTTATTGAACGTGCTTATGGAGTTTTAAAAGCAAGATTCCCAATATTGGACAAGATGGCTCCATATTCTATTGATGTCCAAAGAGATGTTGTTATTGCATGTTTTGCAGTTCATAATTTTATCAGAAAAGAGCGACTAAATGATGACTTGTTTAATCAGTATGATTTGCCTCAAGTAATATTTGAGGAAGAAGGAGAACACGAACAAGTATTGGATGAAACAAATGGACCTAGCTGGACAACTGAAGATTCTCAATTTATGAACAATATGCGTGAAGAAATTGCACTTCAGCTAATGCTAGGAAGAGGAAATGTTTAATAGTTTTATATTTTTGTTATTAGAAATATGTTTTTTATGTGTGAACATTAGAATTTGAAATAATGTTAATTAACTATTTTATTTGAATTTCATATATGTTATGTTTAAATATAGATAAATTGCACATATTCAGATACTAAAAACAAACAGTCTTAATCATTCAGTGTTCAGATTCTGAGACATCATATTAATTATTCAGTTGTGTATTCAGATTCAGACGTCTGAATCTTAATACACTTTTTCATATTCAGACGTGTGTTCAAATTCAGACCTCTTAATCTTAATAAAAGGACAAAAATACTTACTAACTTGTATTTAATAAATGAAATATAAATGTTAAACCGAACTTAGGTTCACATACCTTTTTCCTCAAATAAAAATGGATATTTCTTTCTCATATCTTCCTCAACCTCCCATGTAGCCTCTTTTGAATCATGATTATTTCCATATGTACCTCTTCATAAGTGAAGCCTTCTCAGCTTTCTTACTTGCCTATTGATAATTTCCATATGTACCTCTTCATAAGTGAAGCCTTCTTTAATTTCTATGGTATCGGCACGCATTATATGTGACTCATCATGAAAGTATTTTATCAGCATAGACACATGAAAGACACGATGAACATAGGACAACTCAATGGGTAGCGCTAGCTTATAAGCCACGTTTCCTCTCTTTTCTAGAATTTCATAAGGTCCGATAAATCTAGGGCTAAGTTTCCCTTTCTTACCAAACCTCATAACTCCTTTCATCGATGAAACTTTCAAAAACACCGTATCACCAACCGTGAACTCTAACTCACGATGCCTCTTGTCGGAATAAGACTTTTGACGACTCTGAGTAGCTTTAAGTCTTTCTCTAATTAGGTGAACTTTCTCCAAGGCCTCACAAACAAACTCTGGACCAATCAACGGCACCTCTGCTGGCTCAAACCAACCCACTGGAGACCTACATCTCCGCCCATACAATGCTTCATAAGGAGCCATACCAATGTTGGCCTGATAGCTGTTATTGTAAGCAAATTCTATAAGCGGTAAGTGATCGTCCCAATTACCACCAAAATCTATAACACATGCACGCAGCATATCTTCGAGAGTCTGAATGGTCCTTTCTGCCTGGCCATCGGTCTGTGGATGGAAAGCGGTGCTTAAATTGACCTTGGTACCTAATCTTTTCTGAAATGCCTGCCAAAAATGCGCCATGAACTGAGGGCCTCTATCAGATATTATTGAAATTGGAGTACCATGCAATCGGACTATTTCTTTGATGTACAACTACGCATATTGCTCTACGCAATATGTCGTCTTTACTAGTAGGAAATGTGCAGACTTTGTCAGTCGGTCTACAATAACCCAAATTGAATCATGTTTACGGTACATGCGAGGTAGACCTACTACAAGATCCATATTAATCATCTCCCACTTCCACTGTGGTATCTCTATGTCTTGAGCTAGGCCACCAGACCTCTGATGCTCGTCTTTGACTTGCTGGCAAGTTAAACATTTAGCCACGTGATCTTCTACTTGTTTCTTCATGCCTTTCCACCAATAAAACTCTTTCAAATCTAGATACATTTTGGTAGCACCTGGGTGGATAGAGTACCTCGAACTGTAAGCTTCCTCTATTATGGCCTTCCTAAGACCATCTACACCAGGCACACATAACCGATCATTCGACTTCAAAACTTCGTCACTTCTTATTTGTTTCTATCTCCTTCTTTTAACTTCACTAAGTTTGGATCTTTGTCTTTCTTAGACTTAACATGTTCAACTACAGAGGAACGCACTAAGGCATAAGCATTTATACCTCCTTTTTTGGTCTCATCCAGTCTGATTCCATTATTTGCTAGTTTTTGAATTTCTCGACCCAATGTTTGCCTTTGTACTGAAAGATAGGCCAAGACACCCGTTGACTTCCTACTAAGTGCATCTGCTACCACGTTAGCTTTGCTTGGGTGATAAAGGATATTGATGTCATAATCCTCCAATAGCTCGAGCCACCTTACTTGTCTCAAATTTAATTCTTTTTTTTTTTTGCTTGAAAATGTACTGGAGGCTTTTGTGGTCTGTAAACACTTTAGAATGCTCGCCGTAAAGGTAATGTCGCCATATCTTTAATGCAAACACCACTGCTGCAAGTTCTAAGACGTGTGTGGGGTAGTTCTTTTCATGATTCTTTAACTGCCTGGAAGCATAAGCAATAACTTTTCCATTTTGCATCAGAACACAACCAAGTCCAACTCTGGAGGCATCACAATATACTGTGAACCCACCTGAACCTTAATGCAAGGTTAACACTGGTGCAGTGATCAACCTCTTCTTTAACTCTTGAAAACTCTGTTCACAAGCGTCTGACCATTTGAACTTAACTGTTTTTGAGTCAACTTAGTTAATGGAGCTTCAAGTAAGGAAAACCCCTCCACGAACCTTCTATAGTAACCAGCTAACCCCAAGAAACTCCTGATTTCGGTTGGCGTTGTCGACCTAGGCCAGTTCTTGACTGCTTCTGTCTTCTAAGGATCTACTTTTATTCCTTCACTAGATATCACGTGACCTAAGAATGCCACGGACTGCAACCAGAACTCACATTTTGAAAACTTGGCATAAAGCTCATTCTCCTTCAAGGTCTGCAAGGCTATTCTGAGGTATTCTGCATGATCTTCCTTGTTCTTAGAGTACACCAAAATATCATCTATAAACACAATAATAAAAGTACCCAGGAATGGCTTGAAACTCTGTTCATGAGTTCCATGAATTCAGCTGGAGCATTTTTCGACCCGAAGGACATCAGTAGAAATTCATAGTGCCCGTAGCGAGTTCTAAAGGTTGTTTTAGATATATCCTCTTTTCTGATTCTCAACTGATGGTACCCCGACCTCAAGTCTATTTTTGAAAAGTACTTTGCACCCTGAAGTTGATCAAATAAATCATCAATTCTTGGCAGTGGGTACTTGTTCTTAATGGTAACTATATTCAATTGCCGATAGTCGACGCACATTCTGAGAGACCCATCTTTCTTCTTGACAAACAGGACCGGGGCACCCCACGGTGAAACACTCGGTCCGATGAAGCCCTTGTCAAGAAGATCTTTTAACTGTTCTTTCAACTCATTAAGTTCTGCTAGAGCCATCCTATAAGGAGGTATAGATATGGGCTGAGTGCCTGGCATGAAATCAATACTGAAGTCTATGATTCTTTTAGGAGGAAGTCCGGGAAGGTCATACGCGAAAACTTCTGGAAATTCTCTAACAATTGGCACTGACAGAAGAGCTGGTGGTTCTGATTCTGGATTAATGATGTGAGCCAAATAGGCAAGACACCCCTTATCGATCATTCGTTGTGCCTTGAGGTAAGAAATAAACTTACCTACAAGCGATGCTGAACTACCCTTCCACTCTAAGACTTTTTCATTTGGAAATTGGAACCTCACTATCTTGACATGACAATCTAACATGGCATAAAAGGAAGACAACCAATCCATACCCATGATCACATCAAAATCCACCATTTTTAACTCTATGAGATCGGCTTTGGTGTTGCGGCCTTGGACTGAAACTATACAACCTCTATAGACTCTGGTAACTTTCACTGACTCGCCAACTGGAGTAGATACTAGGAATGGCTCACTAAGTTGTTCAGGTTCTAGGCCGAGGTTAATTGCAAAGTATGGAGTAACGTATGAAAACGTTGAACCTGGGTCCATTATGGTATAAGCATTATGTGAGCAGACTAAAAGTATACCTGTAATAACTTCTGCAGATGCCTCTGCACTCTAACGATCAAGTGTAGCAAACAAACGGGGCTGTCCCCATCCCTGAGTAACTCGGTCTGCACCTCTGCCTACTCCATGCCGGTCTGATTTTGAGAATTACGAGTTAGCTGCCCGGGATTTCTTGTTACGCTCTTTCTCTTCTCTTCTCTGTTGTCTGTCTTTTTCTAAGTGCTTGGCGAACCCCACACCAGATGAGAAAGTTGTCATTCCTACCACTGCAGCTCATGTCGTATCCTTAATGTGGTAAGCCAAAACCGCCAACAAACCTACGAATCTTTGCTCTTTCTGTCTTAACCATGTGAGGAGCATGCTTAGCCAACCTTATGAATTCCATGTAGTACTCTTGCACACTTCTATTCCCTTGCTTGAGCTGTTCGAACTCTGTAGCCTTAGCTTCCCTATCTTCTTCTAAGATAAAATTAACCATGAAGGCCTCTTCAAATTCTTCCCAGGTAAGCGGACTATCATCTTCATCTCTTTCATTTTCCCACGTCTCAAAGCAAGCGCCGGCCACATCTCTAAGCTGGTAAGCAGCCATCTCCACGGCTTCATCATCAAATGCTTTCATCACTCGGAGGGCTTTTTTGACACCCTCCAGCCACCACATCGAATCTTCATCAACTGGAGGACTCAACTTTAAAAATTCATTAACTCTTGAGGACTCAGAATTGTTCTGTTTATTTGATGGAGGCGGATTCTCATCTCTTCTCTGGTTTTGGTTGGCCATAAAGGCTTTAAACATCTCCATAGCACTGTTGACAACACTAAACATATGACCTACATCGGGAGATATAGTTTCCTGGGCCGGAGCTACTATTGGGGGCAGTACTGGATCCTGGGGTACTGGATCATTATGCTCCACCCCTTTCTCATGTTCACCCCGGGGTACTTGAACCCCTTCTGTGGATTTACTCTTTCTTTTCTGGGTTGAAGCCTTATTAGTTCTACCTTGGGCCATAATAGTAGCAAGAGTTTCTTGAGCAGCATCCTGAGTGTCGGTGTTAGAGTTGCGAGTACGAGCCATTTCTGCGAATTTTGGAGAAACGAATACATTAGATAATTCCTTAGAGGTAGGATCTACTGCACGATCTAAAGTATGACAAAAAATGAGATTTATTTTTTCTAAATGCTTGTAGCCTCCTATTTATAAGTATGGCGCGCTTCATACCCATAAACAAGACTCTACTAACACGACTTCATAGACCCCTAGGACTCCATAAACCTGAGGCTCTGATACCAAGTTTGTCACGACCCATTTTCTGAACAAGCCGAGACCGGCACTCGATCACTAAACATGACCGAGCGAACCATCTCTGCTTATCAAGCCTCTTATAACTCCAAACTTTATATGCGACAAGCAATACTCTATCCAAATACTTTTGATTAATTCGAATATTTAAGTAAATCAACTCCAAAACTTTATTCATAGTAACTACTGAATTATTGCTAAGTTATTATAAAATAACATATGAATCTCAATCCAATGACTATGTCTATGAAGCCTCTACTGATAAACTGACGCACTGCTCAGGACATAAGACTTCCTGACCAGTTCTCTAAATAAACAAAGAAATAGCTAAATGAAAATGACTCTAAGGAATACTCAACGAACAAAAGCGGAGTTCACCAATAGCACTGGGAGGGAAGGAAGTCCTAACTCGTAACCTGCTCGCCTGCAAATCCGGTTCCTACAATGTACCGCAGAACAACGTAGGTTCCCAAAAGAGAACGTCGGTACTATCCATTGTACTTAGTGAGTCTCAACAACAGGGGGAGAAACTTTAATAATATATACATTATGAGCAAAGGTTCTAAATGCATGTAAAACATAAAGCTTATAAGAATAATTATAAATAATTGCATAATAGAAAATTCTTTTCTTTTTCTTTCTTGATAAAAAATACTTCACTTAATACTTTGGGAGTTCCAACTATCCTGACTTAATTCTGTCTTTGTCACCGTGTGATCGGCACGGGTTCGATCCCAACCTGATCGAATAGGCCCAATCCACGAGGTGCCACTCGCTTCATGGTTCTCAGCGCTCATGTATCATACCTTAGCATGGCTAAGTAAATTCTCAGCAACGAGACCCTCGGCTCGTGTGCTCTCTACTTTGGCACAAGTAGTTTCAGAAAGTCAACGCCTTGATCAGAACCCTAGGCCTGGACGATGACCCCTTCTCAGAATAAAGGATACTCTCAAAAATATTTTCTTTCTAAAACTTCTTCTTGTGACTTTTCATGTCTAAATCTTTTATATACTCATACTAGTATCCTTAAATGTAAGGCATTACATACAAATTACAATAAAAGTATTTGAGGTATATGAGATATTGAAGACCTTTAAAAGATATCAAAAATTGTTAAATTTACGAAGAAGCCGTCATATATGTATCAGTATTCAAATTGACTTAAAGTTCCCTACAATTGCACATCCTGTCACAATGCTATATGAGTCATTTACCAAAAGCAAAAGCTGACTTGAAATCAAATTTCTTTGACCAAAGTAATGTCACTGGTTTCATTAAATGCCTTGAGATTTATAAAAGAATAACACACTTATGAATTATTCTACTTGCCTTAGTATACAGATAATGTCATGACTAATGTCCTAGTCCAATTAATATCACAAGCGTTATTAATTTTCATCAAACACCTTATGTGCATGCTTTTGTAGTTAAACCACCTTAGTAAAGGGTTATATCTACTCACCTCAAAGCTTCTCGAGCCAATACGTAGGCTCCAGTCCAATTGACACGAGTCAAACAATTGCTTCTACAACAACCAGTGCATTCTAATCAATTTTTTAAAGTACTACACTTAATATGAAATTTATTATTGATATAGAGGAAGAAGGGAATTAACTATTTCATTCTTACCTATTACTGCTATAAGATAATTGATAATGGGGAAATTTACTCACCTGAGTTCAATAATTTTTGTGGTTTGTAAAGAACCGTGAATTTTTTGTTGACTGCGTGAATTGTTGTTGCTTCAATTTTTTATCTCCGTGGGTGCGTTTCTCAGGTTACGTTTCTTCAGGTTTGATATGTTTTAGTCTATTGGTTGGTTTTGACTTTATTAAGGCTTTATGCCTTTGCTTTCTTCGCTGGAACAGAGGGTTACTATATGGGCTTTAAGCCCAAATCTTAAAGACTTATTTTGCTTCGTTTCCCTTTTTTTTTTTAATTTTTGTGTTTCAGTGTATTTTGTATCTTAGTCCTAAACCTTTTTTTTTTACTTCTTTTGCAGTCCACAACCCTTTATGGGTTAGGACTCCTTTTCTCACGTTTTCCTTTTATTTTTTTTATTTTTTTTTTGTTTTAACTTAACTAGTATTAATTTATACATACTTTTAATATTTAATAATAACAAAATTATTAATGTTCTCCTAATTGTACATCCAACTACTTAAGTGGGTATATATATATATGAACAATAATAATAATAATAATTTAATTCTATAAATAGCGTATCTCAAAACTTTTATAAATTGAGGAGTGTTACAAAACCTGTTCTGTCCATAACAAACATTTTACTCTCACATTTCATCATCTAAGATTTTGTTCAAAAGGTCTTATTTCAATCACCTCACTCTGTCCAACAAAATTGGCCATGAGAATGTAATTCTTTTAGTACCTAACTTAGTTACCATATTATCCTAAGTAATGGCTTGTTAATGTTATTAAGTTGACGATTCAATATCAAATAAAAAGTCCCAAAACAACAAAAATAATTATCTGAATTTTGGATAGTGAATGGTATGACTAAACCTCAATGCACCAAGGACCCAATTCAAGATTTTCGGGGTAACACTGTGAAGAAGTTCCTTCAAAGAATCATTCTATCCTTTCGTCCCTCGCTGCCTTAAGGCACGCCTTTACGCCCAAGACCGGATTCATTCACAACAGCTTTTCCTTCCCTTGCTTCCTCGTTCTTCTCGAATATCATATATTTTTACTATACTGTAAAAGCCTTAAGCAGGGCTCCTATAGATCTTACCATCAAATAGGCTCTCTCCGCTGTACTGAATAGTCTTTCTATCTCCCCTTTCCCTGGGGTTTTAGAAGGAGTTGCTATTGTTGTTTCTTTCCAGCCCGTTCCATTTACCGGGGGCCCAGTTGCTGTCCTAAGGGGGGCATCATCAATTCTTGATGCTTGAAAGCAGCTGTTCCAGACAGTTTTCTTTGAAAGCTGGGTTAGAGGGCGAAAGCCTGGTTTCCAAGTTAGTCTTCAAGCCAGAAAGTCTGCATTTCCTCTTAGTGTGAGAAAGCCAGGTCGAGATCTAGTTCTATTTATCAATCAAAGAGTTAGAAAGCTAGCTTTAAGTAGGCCAGTCTAAGTTTGACTTTGTCGCTGGGATTCTGGGGACCGGCTTCGCGAGACCATTTCGGCCTATTCATGGCTAAGCTCTATTGGGCGGACAATTACCTTTCTTTAACTAGGTGAAAGAGCAAATCAGAAATTTCATTTCTTATTATAAGAAATTTGAGAGAGTGAATGAGATTGGTCGAAAACATAGTCTGAATTGGATGTGTGAAGCATGCCGCCAGCTTTTCATCATGAGCCTGGATCAAACTCTTCATGCAAGGAATAGAATACGCTCTTTTCTTTGAAGGACGTTAATCAATAGTTCAGCGAGCCTCGCTTCTTTTCTTTGGGTTTTTTTATTATTTTATTAGACTGTATGAGTATTCTTAAACGAGTGGAACGATCTAAAGAATAGCCTGCGGGAGATAGCTATGAATTTCTCTTAATTGTGTCTTGTATTTCTTTTCCCCAGACCTCTTGAACTCTTGTTTTCAATTATGGGACCACACTCTACATGTTGAATATCTGAACTATCTTTTTCCCCTTGCATTCCTTCCTTCTCGGTTTATGATTGCTGGACAGTGATCATAGATGCCCTCATTCATGAAATTCACCTCTGATACTGGCAATTCAGTCACCCATTCATTATTGACCAACACTCTATATATCATGATGTATACTCTACTGTATCCACCTTGCTTATTATTCCATGTGAAGAAGGTTCCTGAAGACCTCAGCTCCTTCAATCCACAACCTTTCAATACATTGTCTAAAGACTCTAGTTTCATCTATAGTTACCTTGCTTCCTATTCTTTCCTCCCTGCTTAGCACATAGTTAAAGTCTCCCATTATAGCCCATGGTCCATCCATTTTGACCCCTATTTGACTTATGTCATCCATAGCTTCCTCCTTGCTACTTGTTCATTGAAGTCATACAACATGGTAAATTTAAAAGTCAATGCCATCCCTCAGTGTTTTACTGTACTGTGAATCAATTGTTCTGTTACTTCTCTGATAACAACCTCATATAGCTGAGGTTTCCACATCATCTAAATTTGTAATGAACGACCAACCTTGACAAAGATAAAAAGAAGCGTTTTATGCCTTAGCTCTTTTTATCTTTGTTTCCAGAAACAAGCATACTTCAAGTTATGGATAAAGAGATTCATTTCCTTCTGCTTATCTGGCTTGTTTAGGCCTTTGGCATTCCAAAATCCAATACTATCCATTAGGGTTGGGGTTTCCCCCACCCTTAGTCCAGGTCCACCCTCAGCTTCACCTCCTCCATGGCTGGAAGGTTTAGCTATCCCTTCAGTCCTGTTACTTTATTCCTCTAATGTTACACTCTCTCCTTGCATACCTTCTTCTGTAAAGGTTGTCATCCTATCTTTGGTTCCCCATAAGTTGTTTCCCTGCCCTTTGTTGGAACCTCTCTGTATCAACTATATATCTCCCCTTTTCTTCGTTTGTTTCTTGCTGTTCTCCTTTATTATTCTTCTCTACATCTCTTTCTGTGCTTCTTCCTTTTTTTCCTAGGCTTTATTGTTTATCTCCTCCCTTATGTATTTCCTGCACTCCTTCAGCTCATGTCCATATTTTTTGCATTTAGTACAAAGTATTGGCTTCCATTCAAATTCCAACTCTTGGACAATGTGGCCATGCTCATTTTCAAACATTACTGTGTTTGGAAATACCTTATTGATTGGTACTTCCACCACTATTCTAGCATATGTCATTCTCTCCTTCATAGATGTTGCTTTGTTTGCCTTCAATGGATTCCCTATCAGCCCTGCTATTTTTGCTAAAGCCTGCTTCCCCCAGTACTTCACATTCAATCCTGATAGTATAATCCAAACCGGTATGTTGTCCATTATCTCAATCTTCAATTCTATATCAGGCTGCCAAGGTTTAACTATAACAGGCTTTCTATCAAACATCTGGACTCCTTCTTCTACTACTTTAGTTCTGCTCTCAGTTGTATGAAATCTGACCAGAAACACCCCTTTCTGTACTTGTGCTACTAGATCAATTCCCAATTTTCCCAAATTCTGTTAAAATACCCTTCCATGACATTTTGTGGTGGATTAGATCCCAACACGTAGCATACTACACCAGTTTTCCAATATCCTACCTCATCATGCTTATCTTCAAGTGTTATTTTCACATCACTATTACTAGGTGATTCTCGTTTAAGATCCTCACCTTCCTCCAATGGAACAGTAGCGACGACTTTGCTTCACGATCTGGATCCTTGAGCTTGTGTCTCATTTTGTGATTCCAATTCAGTTACTTCCTCCTCCACCTTATCAACCCACGATTTCCTGCATGCATCACTCCCCTGCATCTTTTCAGTTTGTGTCCTCATTGGCATCACCATTGGTATTGACATTGCTGATACTCGCTCGAGGTTTAGTGTAACTATTCCAGTAATTGCGTTCAAATTCCTCGCTTTCTTCGAATCTTCTGTCCTCGGAACACCTTTTACTCCATGATTTCCTTGATTTTGATCTAAATTTGCCATTTGACTGCTTTACCTTCTTGCTCCAGCCTTCGATTTCCTACCCGTGTTTAGCGTTAGCTGAGAGGAAATTCCATTCCAGAGAGAAAAAGTTCTATCGTCTAAATCGTCTTAATTACTCGACCTAGTATATTCTGTGATAAATTTCTAGAGTCGAGGAAAATACTACAAAGTGGTACATCCAAACAAGTATTTAAAAACAAAATGTTTCAAAGCATGCTGTCAACAGCTCAGATTTATTTGTTTATGATCCTAGCTGGTTGCTACTTGTATTATCCTACTTGTATATATTTCCTTGAAATGAATGAAGAAAATAAGTTGTGCATTCAATCAAATAACAAGTCTGCAGTAGCTAAAACTTACATGGCATCAAAGCCTATTTTTTAGATCCAATTAATGGTGAAATCTGCCAACATTGGGCAAGATTCATCAGATTCTGAGGGGGAGGGTACTGAGAGTTTAGAAACAATTACTGGGAGTACTACTAGTGTCCCTTCAGTCATCAAAATGAGCAGTAACAGCAGTGATTCTAATAATACTTCCATTCTTCCAATATCACATAGGTTGAATGGGAAGAATTATTTAGAATGGGCTCAATCTGTTAAGCTTGCTATTGCTGGTAGAGGTAAGCTAGGTTATATAAATGGTGGTGAGGCAAAACCTAATATAGAAGATCCCAAATTCATCACTTGGGAATCAACAAACTGCCTAGTTACATCCTGGCTCCTAAACTCAATGGAGCCTTCTATTGGAAGGCCATATTTGTTCCTACCCACTGCAAGAGATGTTTGGGTAGCTGTCAAAGAAACATATTCAGATCTGGAAAATGCTTCTCAGATTTTTGAGCTTAAAAACAAGCTCTGGAACAACAAGCAAGAAGAAAAGGAGGTCACCATCTTTTACAACGAGATGGTTTCCATGTGGCAAGAACTGGAACAATGTTATACTCTTGAGTGGAATTGCACTAAAGACGGTGTACAAGCTAAGAAACAAGAAGAAGATGAGAGAATCTACTTGTTCTTAGCTGGCCTGAATAAAGAGTATGATGAATGTAGATCCAGAATCTTGGGAAAGAAGCCACTGCCACCTTTAAGAGAAACATTCTCAGAGGTAAGGAGGGAAGAATCAAGGAGAAGAGTGATGCTTCAAGACGCTGCGGGTGAAGGATCAAAGGGCCTGGAATCATCAGCCCTTGTGGTTGAAAACAGAGAAGAAAAGAACAAGCCTTGGTGTGAAGTTTGCAAAAAATACTGGCATACTAAGGACACTTGCTGGGAAATCCATGGGAAACCAGCAAATTGGAAGAAGAAGAACACCGAGGAAAGAAAGGGATGAAGGGCCTATTTAACATCAAATACAGATCTTCAGAACTGAATCTCTTCACTAAGGATCAGATAGAGTTTTTGCAGCAACTCCTCAAACAAACAGGTCAAAATAGTAACCCTAGGTGTTCTTTTGCCCAAAAAGGTAATATACCTATACCCTCAGCCTATGTTAGTATAGAAAAAATGAAGGATGACTCTTGGATTATAGATTCAGGTGCTAGTGACCACATGACAGGAGATTCAAAAAATTTTTTTACCTATAAACCATCTGCAGGCAATCAGAAAATTAGGATTGCTCTGATGGCACTTTTTCAGCCATAGCAGGGAAAGGAACCGTTAAGCTAACACCTCTCATAACCCTTGAAAATGTTCTACATGTACCTAAACTATCCTGCAATCTGATATCAGTTTCTAAGCTTAACCAGAATCTGAATTGTAAGACTATATTTAACTCAAATTCTTGTGTATTTCAGGACAAGGTCTTGGGGAAGATGATTGGCAATGTTGAAGAAGTTGGAGGTCTCTTTCTCTTGGAAAACAGTACACTTTTAAAGTTTGTATGCTTTCAAACCAACCTTGTTAGGAATAAACTTATGTTGTGGCATTTCAGATTAGGACACCCTAATTTTCATTATCTGAAGTTATTGTTTCCTAAGTTTTTTATCAATGAAAATCCTTCTTTGTTAAAATGTGAATTTTGTGAATTGGCTAAGCATAAGAGAAGTAGCTTCCCTGCTAAGACATATACTGCCACTAAACCTTTCAACTTAATTCACAGTGATGTATGGGGTAAAATTGAAACCACTTCAAATAAAAAATGGTTTGTCAGTTTTATAGATGATCACACGAGATTAACTTGGGTTTACCTAATGCAAGAAAAAGGGGAAGTAAAAGGGATCTTTGAAAAGTTTTATAAAATGATTGAAACTCAGGTTCAATGAAAAGATAAAAATTTTCCGAAGTGACAATGGAAAAGAATTCTTCAATAAGGTCTTAGGAAGCTTCTTTGTAAACAAAGGGATTGTTCATCAAAGTTCATGTGTTGATACTCCTCAACAAAATGGGGTAGCTGAGAGAAAAAACAGACACTTACTAGAGGTTACTAGAGCCTTGTTGTTTACGGGTGGATGTCCTAAAAGTCTGTGGGGAGAGGCTGTTTTAACAGCCACTTATCTCATAAATAGAATGCCTTCTAAGGTTGTAGGCTTCAAAACACCTGTGCAAGTATTCCTAGAACAATTCCCTACTACTAAGCTCATCCATAACCTACCTTTGAAAGTGTTTGGATGTGTAGCATTTGCTCATATTCATGATCACAATAGAAACAAACTTGATCCTAGAGCACAAAAATGTGTCTTCATAGGATATGCCCCAACTCAGAAAGGTTTTAAACTCTATAATCCTAAAACTAGGAAAATTATCATAACCTTAGATGCTACTTTTAATGAAGATGAGATGTTCTATGGCACTGGTCTTCAGGGGGAGAATTGCTATGAAGACCTAGATCTAGATTGGTCTAAAAAGTCTGAATCTGACTCTCAGAGTTTAATTCCTAATATACAAGAAATAACGCAGGTGCCTAGTAACACTAAAATCATGACTGAAACTATATCTGAAAATGGTGATGTTTTAAGCAATCAAATAAAACCATTGAAGGTGTACTCTAGAAGGGAGAAAGAGACTGACAAATGCACTTCTCAACCATCATCTTCTCCAGCCATTGTGCCTCAAACACCGGGTAATTTTGAATTAATATTGTTTCAGATTTAGAATTCGAACCTAATGATCTAGATATTCCTATTGCTCTAAGAAAAAGTGTTAGAAAAGCTACACAGACACCATTATATCATTTGTCTAACCATGTTTCCTATGATAGACTGTCACCTTCTTTTACAGCTTTTGTATCTCACTTAAATAGCCTAGAAATTCCAAAAACTATCCATGATGCTCTAAATGATCCTAAGTGGAAAGAGGCAGTTCAGGGAGGAGATGAAAGCACTAATGAAGAATAAGACTTGGGAGATGATTGATCTACCAAAAGGAAAGAAAACAATGGGTTGTAAATGGGTGTTCACCATCAAATACAACTCTGACGGATCTTTGGAAAGGTACAAAGCAAGGCTAGTAGCAAGGGGATATACTCAAACTTATGGCATTGATTACTTGGAGACATTTGCTCCAGTAGCAAAAATGAACTCCACCAGAGTATTGTTGTCCCTAGCAGCTAATGAACTGGCCTCTACAGCAGCTAGATGTGAAAAATGCTTTCCTTAATGGAGAGCTTGAGGAAGAAGTCTACATGGATCCCCCTCCAGGCAATAAAGAAATTGGAGGAACGAAGGTGTGCAAACTGAAGAAGTCCTTATACGGTCTCAAACAATCCCCTAGAGCTTGGTTTGAAAGACTTACTCAGTATATGAAAAAACTGGGCTACGTGCAAGGGCAAGCAGATCACACTATGTTCATTAACCACTCACTAAAGGGTAAAATGACTGTTCTTATTGTGTATGTTGATGACATTATTCTTACAGGTGATGATGAGATTGAACAAGGCAGATTGAAGCAGAAATTGGCTGAGGAATTCGAGATTAAAGACCTAGGAAATTTAAAATACTTCCTAGGAATGGAAATTGCAAGATCACAACATGGTATCATGGTGTCACAGAGAAAGTATGTACTAGATCTTCTAAAGGAAACTGGGATGAGTGAATGTAAGCCAGCTGAAACTCCGATTGATCCAAATGTCAAATTTGGTGTCAAGGAAGGAAAAGAAGTTGACTGTGGACAGTTTCAGAGACTGGTGGGAAGACTCATCTATCTTTCTCATACACGACCAGATATTGCATTCCCTGTCAGTATGATCAGTCAGTTCATGCACTCTCCCAAGAATGAACATCTAGAAGCAGCCCACGGAATTTTGAGGTATTTGAAGAATACTCCAGGAAAAGGTTTGCTATTCAAGAAGACAGAGAACAAGGAGATTGCAGCCTACACTGATGCTGACTGGGCAGGATCAGTAATGGACAGGAGATCTACTTCAGGTTATTGTACCTATGTTTGGGGAAATCTGGTCACTTGGAGAAGCAAGAAACAATCAGTTGTAGCTAGAAGCGGTGCAGAGGCTGAGTTCAGGTCAATGGCACAAGGAATTTGTGAGACTATCTGGCTTAGAAGGGTCTTAACAGAGTTAGAAGTGCCAATGCAATTACCCATGAAACTCTACTGTGACAACAAAGCTGCAATTAGCATTGCACACAATCCGGTCCAACATGATAGAACTAAACATGTGGAGGTTGACAGACACTTCATCAAAGAAAAGATTGAAGATGGAAGCATTTGTACACCATTTGTCCCAACCAATCTTCAAGTGGCAGACATGTTCACTAAAGGATTATTCAAACCAAATTTTAATGTTCTTGTAAGCAAGTTAGGCATGACAGATATCTATATGCCAACTTGAGGGGGAGTGTTAGTTAGAACAGGTTGTTAAAGTTAGAACAGGCTGTTAAAGTTAGAACAGCCTGTTAGCATGCTGTCAACAGCTCAGTTCTATCGTCTAAATCGTCTTAATTACTCGACCTAGTATATTCTGTGATAAATTTCTAGAGTCGAGGAAAATACTACAAAGTGGTACATCCAAACAAGTATTTAAAAACAAAATGTTTCAAAGCATCAATGTAGCCGATCCTTTATATGCTCGCATGAAGGTGAGTACTAAGTACTATCGCACTTATTAAACATCTTTTTTCCAATACTACAAAAGAAGTTCAATGTCGAACATGCTGACTCATAGAAAAATTCTGATAGTGACAACATGAAATTTCTCTATCTAAGCAACTCAAGCAGACTATCAGTTATAACAATAAAAGAATAATAAGCACCCTGCTGGAACAGATTTAGCAAAAGAGAAACCATCAACTTTCAAGACTAAAATGCAGATTCTGAAATTCTCGCAAAAAAACATTCAAATTAAATTTCTAGAATTTGAAGTACGAATTCCCTGGAGCGATGTCTATGACGACATATACAAGCACTGTTGTAAATGTGGTAAAACTGATTCGGGATGGGTAAAACTAAACATGGATAGCAGTCGTAGACGAGGAAAATGTGGAATAGGGTGGCATAGTGGTATATCATGGCAATATGCACTCACTAGGTCATGGAACAAACAATAAGGCTGAAGCAATTGCACTTCCCTATGGGCATAGAAGTCGTCCTAAATATGGTATTACAAACATTTGGGTGGAAACCGACTCTTAACTTATTGTGAATGCTGTTACAAATCCTTCAGGGCTCTATGTGTACTTATAATTGAAGAGATTAAAGAGTTAATTCAAGATAAAGAAGTCAAGGTGTGACTGATTCTTTAGCTGGATAGAGGCACTTATTGGATGCAGAGAAAAAAAATTTCAGCTTTCACTCGCTACCAAGAGAAGCTAGAGAAAAATGATGAGACCAGAGCAACAAAAATGCAAATAATTCTTTACTGTCCCGCAACATATAGAGGAGTTCCAACTGTATGTTTGACAAGAAGTTGGCTAAATGGCTACCATTTAAGCAACATAATTTTTGACGGCAAAAAGAGGAATATACATAGCCTTAAGTTTAGTTGTATTTCCTTGCCAGTTTTCTGGTGCAACTTGGCCTATGTAAATAACGTCGATTCCTTATTAGATATGATCAGGGAGATGCGCAATATGTAAATTTAGACACACTTTTCTAGTGCCGTCCATTCGATTTATAAATTTACCGTATCAAAAAAAAAGTTGGCTAATGTTTAAGACCTCCTGCTTTCATGGAGATCCTTTCTTCTCTGACCGCCGGAGATTACCCATATATGGATGAATAACCGTGAAGTTCGACAATCTTTTGAGGGAGGGGAGTCGACTGACTGACAAGGAACTGACAGAAGGGGAAAAGAGGAGTGAAACCATTCGACGGAGTTGGAAAGGACTTCGCTACATCGTTCTGTCTACTCATAACAGTTTCAACTCTAAATTCAAACACACAGCAATACAAAACTGCAAATAGTTCTTGTGTTCTTCAAAGAAGGGGGAGCAAACTAAAGGTCTTGAGCTTAAAGATAGAAAAATGATGAGAACAAAGCTGAACTAAAATAGTCTCTCTAGCCCCATTAATTCGAACCCGATGAAAACATATACTAATCTTCTCCACAACTAACAATAAGCCAAAAAGTTGAAATTTTGGACCAAATCCTTGAAAATGTCAGTCTTTTCATCACCAAGACGTACAAGTGGAAGCGAATTAGAAAGAAGGCCCAATAATGCAATAAGATAAACTTCCTGATTAGATCTTTTTGTGAGTTGACATATTACTTGAGAATAGTCCTCAAATATTTTCCTTTTTAGTTCTTATGGGCACAATGTGCAGAGGAGCAAGTCTCCAAAGTCAAAAGCTATTGTCATAAAGCTCATCAAGTACTTAAGCTACTTATGTTTCACATCATAAATAAGAGTCCTACTATACAGAAACACTCTTTTTGCTTACACATTAGAGGCATATATCTGATACTTCTGTCAAACATTGAAGCTTTCTCAATCTTCCTTTGAGGGTTGAACCAATTCAATTCTTATATCTTCTTCTATGATTTTTTGCTCCTAAGTACTTGAGATTAGAAATGTGCTTCTTCCACTAGTAGTTGTTTGGTATTGATAACATGAAGTAACAAAGATAAAGGTCTAAAAGAAACTTACTTTTAATTCATAATTGCGGTAATCAATAACCAATGTCTCAAGAGCCGATAAACTCTGTAGAAAGCTACAAACTCCAGAGAAGTCCACCTGCTGTAAGGCTCCACTAAGTCTTAATAACTTACAGCTTGATGGTGGAGGCTGCCACCCTTTCAACTCCCGCACGGACAGGAACTTATAAACCACAATATGTCAAAACAAGGAAACATGACAAAGTTAACGAATGAAATACAAATTGTTGAATAATTCGTAAAAACAACTTGGACTATGCGACGACTGCATTTTGCACATCATAAGTGTTCTATGTTGGTTTGGAAATCCGAAGATGTAATTTCGGAAACTTCGAAAAAACCCATTCACATGACTTAATAGTGTATGATCAATGTAAAACAAAACCAATTTAACATGTTGTTCGGTCCATTGTAAATACTTTACTCTAAGAATTCCTTGTCCAAAATTTTGTTCAGAAGGTCTTATCTCAATCACGGCGGCAAATGGTTCAAAGAAAACAGTTAACTACCCATATTATTCACTAAAAATGAGTTGGATAATGAACTTTTTAAAAACGGGTCAAATATGAATAAGAACTATATTATACATTTAGAAAATGAATAACCAATGAGTCGGAATGGGCATATTTGGGCCGAACTATAAACGACGGGCATATTTGTCCTATTTTGCATAGTTCACGGGCATATTTGGACCTTTTCCGTTTAGAAAATGGATAACCAAAGGATCTAACTTTTATATTTGTAAAGCCTCAAATTGGGGGTTCCTCGAGTTAGCAAGACTAAGAATTCTTCCAAAAGTGATCATATGCAAGAAGTCATAATAATATCGGTAACCCATATTATCCGCCAATTAACCCGGCTTTTATCCGTATTAACTATGGGTCGGATTGAATAATTGATCCATTTTTTCATTACCCGTTTCCAACCCGAACCATATCCTACCCGACACGCCCATTTGCCACTCCTACCTGCCATCCAACCGATGTTGTCATGAGAACTTAATTATTTACTAGTACTTAATAACTTAGTTAATAGATTATGGTAAGTAACGGCACAGTTAATGTTACTAAACTAGTAAATAAAAAATTGCAAAACAAAAAATGATTCTTAATATTGGATAGCAAAGAGTATGAACAGACCTCAATGCAGCAGGGATAATTCAAGATTCTCAACATGAGCAACACAGCGAAGAAATTCCTTCAAATAGCTTAACTCCTTCTCTAAGTTAGATTCATGTACCACATTAAGATTTGAATAGTCAAGGACAGCGGTGACAAGTGAAGCCACGTTTCTCTGGCGAAAGTGTATCCCCCGGCTAATCCCCAAAATATATGGGGCTAAAACTGAGGAAACTCATATACTTCACTGTCAAGATCAAATTAAAAGTGTAAATTCTTCAACATGAGCAACTTTAATTGCAAAATATACCCATAAATTAACATAACTCTTGTCGTACAAAAGGAGAGAGACTCTGAATGTTCGAATTTTCTCGGAAGATCTCCAATAAAGAAGCTCTCTGTTGACGGAACCCACGAAATCACCAAGATTAATTCCCTTTTTGTAACTAAGGAATTCGCTGAAATGGGACGGACATCCAAAGAAACCTCCATCGCTTAGATAATATTAAAATTGCACTAAGGGTGTCTACCAAACACACCCTAAGTCGGTCACCTTCTTCTCTAGCCATGATCTTGCTCTGTGTTTCCATTTCAGTTGCAGTCTACCAGGTAAAGTAAATTTAAAATATTTTTATAAGCGAATTTCTCTCAAAGCCCAAAGCATGAAGAATTTAAGGAGATGGCCGTTTTTTTGAGTATAATAATAAATAACATCTCTCTTCAGTTTCCTATCATTATTATGCTCTTCAACCGATCAAGTCTTTACAAAATTTAAAATTGTGGGTAAATAAAGAGACCGTTGCTATAATTTTTCAAGTATTACTCTTGTAATTTTTGTTTCTTGTTTTTTTCTATTTTTTTTTAATCCGGGTCAATTAATCAACTTGATGATAATTTAATTAATTAATCTTTTAAAGAGCGAATAATACATCTCCATTTTTGGTTTCTATTATTATTTTGAGAATCTAAACATAATATTTGAAGTGATAATTAAGGTTGTAAAACGTTGCTTCTAATATCCATAAAATCCAAAGTTGTAAGAGCTCAGTGCACAAAGTATTAAGTGTTCACATTGGATGCCTACGAAGGACAGCAACTCAGTAGGTGTGATATAGACGGTCTACCCTCGTACAAGTATCAATGGCTGATTTCACTAGAGGCAGGCCAGGATTTAAAGGTCGTGGGTGCACTTTCAGATTCAACTGTAGAACCTATTTGGCCAAACTACCAAAATCTGCTTATTTTTTTTCTCAAAAATAGTTTGTGTTTGGTCAATTTAGTTAAAACGTACTTTTGGCAATATTTTGTAAACTAATTGTGTTTGGTTAATTTTTTTAAAAAGTACTTTTGAATGCTAAATCATCAAAAGGACGATACCAAGGTCTTATAATTCTTTTAAAGAGAAAAATGAACTCAAATATTTATTGTAAGAGGC
Organism: Nicotiana noctiflora; assembly: GCA_032618575.1. Lineage (NCBI taxonomy): Eukaryota > Viridiplantae > Streptophyta > Magnoliopsida > Solanales > Solanaceae > Nicotiana > Nicotiana noctiflora. The sequence continues at coordinate 22,080 of JASVEL010001600.1, read as the reverse complement.
AATTATTTTTATTTTATTTAATTAAAATATAAAACATAAATTAAACAATCATATTAAAGATTTAAATTATTTTTTACATATATAGTTATAGCAAAGCATATATTATTATCTAGTATAACTACTTCTTGTCGCATGATGATTTGAATCATCAAAATACATCATTCAGTATGAATTAGAAGTCTATTCCACAAATTGCTATATATTGATAATCTACTATGAAATAATAAGTAAAGTCGCTCACATATGATAATATTTCTCAATATTTCATCTTTACGTCTATCACACAACGCCTCCGTATTGGTAGAAGACTTGCTTTGCATTTCTAAAGGAATATCAAAAGGTCCATCTCCTTCCTCAATCTCTACAGTAATGTCTTCATTAGCATAATAATTAAATTTCATATCGGTAGAATAATGTCATCGGATGAAATTATGTATGCCGTGGTAATTGTAACTAGATGATTCTGACTTCTGAGTGTCAAACTTGAAAGATGGCATTGACGTTAAATATATAAAAATAATTTTTTTTTGTAAAAAAATAGTTAAGTATGTTTAAATTCAAATTCAAAAAGAGTAACGAATTATTAATAACACATAATGTATAAAAAAAATTAAACTTAAATTAAAAAATAAACTAATTAGTATTACCTAACCTTACTGTTTGACTCAAAAGATATCAAAACCTTTTGGAATAAATCAATCAATGAATATGAATGGGTAAATTTTAATCAGACATAATAAATTCCACATCAAAGAGCTAAATAGCGTGGATTGTATAATGATATAAATGATCTAATTGAGATTCAACATTGTATCTTCCATCAATCGATGGAGAAATAGCTTTTTACAAGTTCTTCTACAGATGATTTTTCCTCTTTAGAACCTAAGAAGGGAGCTTTCATCTTAGAGAAAGGACCTAAAAGAAGTCCCCTTCATCAATGGTTTTCCCTTACTATATATAAACAAGGCACCCTTGCCCTTTACTTGGTCTGACGCCCTCTTGCCTTCAATAATGGTCACGCCTTTAGGTTTCGTTCTTTCCAACTTGATGGATTTCGGGAAAGTGACACAGAGTGGGCTACGTCATCTTTCATTATCCAGTCATTTAAGCGGGACGTTGATCATTTTGATCGTGACGGTCAGATTTTGACCAATACAGTTAGTCCCTCCGTCTGCCGGGGTCGTCCTCTGTTGGGCTCGGCAGACGGATCATGATTGTTATGAACTCGAGCGAAATCTGACTTCTGACTTTTCATTCCTTAGTTACATTTCTTGGGTTTTTGGCGAGTGGGCGGCGTTGTTTCAATACCCACTGACCATTTCGACGATTTCAGAACCGAAACATCGTTTAATATCAAAGGGCTATTTCGTGGTTACCGCATTTATGGCACACGTTCCTGGAGAACTGGAACATTTCATGCCTTGTCAGATTTAATTGGCAACTCTTGAATTTCATGCTTAAGGGATTTATGTCTCTTATAAATAGAGGGAGCTTGTTATTCAATTGATATATTTCTTTATCTTATGCTCTTAAGGCACTTTTCAGATATACCCCCTTTCTGGCACTCCAAATTTTTATCTATCGTCTATTAACTGAAAAATTCCCATACTTTCTTTTTGTTATCTTTTTCCTTCATCTTTTCGGACAAATGGCTGGTGATCCCTCTCGCATCAATCTCTATATCGCAGTTCTGGCACCGAAAAATGTTGCTTAGGCAACTGGAGGGGCAGGTGAGATGGAAGACAAGGAGGTTCCGTCGATAGCTGAGATTTTTCCTCGTCCTGGAAGAGAATCGACCAACTTCAGCATTCGCGTTGAGGAAGAGCCGGAGCTTGTCCCCTCCATTATGAGAGCAGGAGATATTGCAGAATTGAAAATCAGGTGGGGAATTCCTTGCTATGTCGACATGCAACCGGCGAAAGAAAATTACATAGTTTATTTTGACCGTCCTAGGTACTGCGTATTTTATGCTTTCCCTTTCCTTGTTGGGTATACACTACCTCTTCCTCTCCTGATGATAGACTTCTGCTGTTTTTATGAAGTATGCCCCGCCCAACTGTCATCATACCTATACAATCTATTATTTACGTTGCTAAAGTATTTAGAACTTGATGGCCGTGAGATCACTCTGGACCATCTACTCGATATCTTCTCCCCTCAACTCATTCGCGGCAAGATGCTTCACATGCATCCTCGGGGGTCGAATAGCCTGGTGGTAAAAATGGATGACAGGGCCAACCGTCACTTTTATGAGAATTATTTCTATGTGTGGACTGAGCACATTGTGGCAGATCCGACGGGGTTCCCACAAAAATGGAACTTTGCACGTCAGTCTCATGCTTTTAGTTGGAGATATATCTGACTGATTTTGTAGCAGTACTAAGCTTTGTTAAGTCTTTTCATCTAAGAAGTTACCGCCTCCGCTCTTCAAAAATATCTGTGAGTGGGTAGGCGCTATTCTTCCCAATACGATGGGGGACAGTATGTGGGCGGCCTCTTATGACAAGCATGGGCATAAGACTCTATCTGGTAAGATGTCGTTTCAATTTGTCATTTTTCTCCCTTATCTCTGTATGTTTAGTTCCTTACACGCTGCTCGTCGATTTCAGGAAGGGTGTGTAGAATGAGGGCTCCTCCGTTAGCCTTCTGGCAATCAGCCTCATCTACTCGTCCTATCGCGGTTCCCACTCTATTCTTGCCTTCACGCATCCAGAGTACCACAACTTATACCCGTTGGCATTCCTCGCCTTCGATCATACCCAAGTAAAATTTTTTAATAAAAAATTCAAATGTCTATAAGTAAGTCCAAAATGTGACGAGAATAAATCGAAATGTATTTAGCAGCAATCATAAATACATCCTTCAAGTATGGGCCTTTTTTCTCTCATTTTTAAGGAAAAACTTTTATATCTCTAATATTTTTAAAATCAGAAAGTGGTAAATAACAAGGTTGCATGTGTGTAATATTATTTTTTACAAGTATGATCGTTTGTACAAATTTTAAGTAACAAAATTCTTACAAGCACCAACTAAAGTATCATAATTATTTCTTGCTTGTCACAATGAAAATATTTATTGCAATTTAGATTTTTGAACCTCGTCCATTAATTGGAAGCATACCAAAAAATTCAACAATATATGTATCTCATCTATTTAGATTAGTATTAAAATGATTACACCAGAAAATAAAGCACTTGCATAGGGAAATGCCTCATGTGACATTCATGATTGCAAATAAGTTGAACAATTCAATATCAATGTGAACAACAACAATAATAATTTCGCTTCAATCCCAGCAAGTTAAGATTGGCTATATGAATCTCCATTCCTTCATCTCAACTCATATCAATCAACGTGAATACAAGTATGCTATTGAATTTTGTGATCTTAAATATATCATGTAGAATATTAGAAGTAAAGAGTTACTAAATATAATAAGTGACATTTTTATTGAAGTAGAGTGTTCTTGACAACTAAAAGTGAACGGAAAGAGTATTACTCTTGTAAGTTTGTTTCTTACTTTTTTTCAATTGTATTATCTGGATCTATAAATCAACTTGAAAAATATTTTTGTTTATTTAATGAATTAATTTTTAAATAGTGAATAATATATTTTTATTTTTGGGTTTACTTTGCTTAAGGGCCTGGACGCGATAGACCTGGGCGTGATAGTATGCTTAAGGGCCTCAACCTCAGCTGCCTTGGCATTGAGCTCGGTGGTCAGGGTAGCGACTTTAGCTCGCAAATCAGCAGCTTCTGTCGCTTCCCCACGGCCAACCTCCAATTCCTCCTCCTTTGACTGGAGAAGAGTATCCAGTTTAATATTCCGAGCCAAAGCGACCATCATCTGGTCATCAAATTTCTCCAGCTCAACCACACTTCGCTTCAGCTGGGCCTTCGACTGATCCAATCCCTCACGAAAAACCTGAAATTCTAAGTCCTACTTGAGTAGGTCCGCCAACGCTTGATGCTTGGCCACGGCACCGCTGATACTTCTTTACCACCTTGTTAAAGGTGGCGGCCTTCCTTTGCGCTCACCACCCCTCTCTACATCCATGATGAGAGACTAAAGAAGAGGAAAAAGAGGAAATGCAAGTGAGTATGCATCAAAGTTTACTTCACAATACATGAAGAAAATCGAAATATACCTGCAAGGTCGTGCCAGCAACCCTCCGGGATAATTCCCCGTAGCTAACACCTTTTAACATTTCACGCTCAGCGGCTGCACATAATAAAGACATATCCGTTGCGACGTGCTCGATGTGTTGCAATAGGTTATACCCACCCGGGATCAGAATTTGGCGGTTGGATCTACCCGCCGTCATCCCCACGCGGGCCGGACCTCTCGTTAATGCATCTACATCTGCGGGGGTGGCCTTAGGGTCCACCCTCTCACCTTCTCTCGCTTCTTCAGCGGCAGCCGATGAGCCACTCTACGGAATACAGGTCGGGCTGGCATCGAGAACTGCCCTCTCTTGGGGAGCTGACCTCCCAAAGCGGATGGCATCGACCATAAAAACTGTCCTTGACCCCTGACGGGGCTCACTCACCCTCTCATCTTCTGTGGCTATCCCCTTGCCAGTTATCAACCGCCGTATTTTCCTCTCTGGCGGCTCCTCACCCCCCAAACCCGGTCGTGATGGTGCCCAATCCTAAAGCTAGGCAAGCAGACCAACAACTGTTTCCACAGTTAAAGACCAGTCCCAAAAGGACAAATTTCAAGAAGAATATAATAGTCAATAATAATATTCCAATAATAATAGTGTAATTAAATACTGAGAAGTGCGAACATCGAAATAACACTCCCAAAAGATCTAGGGTCACGAGTCTAGAGCCTCTAAGCAAAACTGAATAGCAATAGGAATACTGAAATAGATACTCAAGTCTGGAAAATATATAGATAATAAACTAAAATAAGGAGAGAAGCTAGGTCTTGCGAACGCCAACAACTACCTCAGCAACTCAAGTACTCTGAAATAAGCTGGACTGCTCGTCTAACCCTCCTGCATACCTGAATCTACACACATAGGTGCTGGGAGTACGGGGTGAGTACTAAGTACTCGGTGAGTAAAAAGTATATAAAATAGTTGAAAGCAGGAAATCCACAGAATACCACAGAACAAAGCTAAAACTACAGTCCGATACCTACCACGAACTAACAACAGCAGCAATTCACAAATATCACTGGTAATTTACAAACAATAATGCAATGCAATGCACATGACCGCTAAGGCGCGTAGCCCGATCCGTTTAACGTCGACGACACTCACTGGGAATGTGTACAGACTCCGGAGGGGCTCCTTCAGCCCAAGCGCAATATTCATATTATCCGCTGCGGCGTGCAGCCCGATCCATCCTCAGTCCACATCATGCATATGAGTCACACAATAGTTCAATTTATTTATTTCCAAGTTCCAGTTCATTAACAATGAAAAATACTTTAATTTTATTTAATTTTCCAAGAACAAGTGACTTAGCCTTTCATACTAATGATTTCAAGCCAGGACTGAGGCCAATGATTTTACAAATCAAGCTTTCACATAGATATCTATTCCCTAAGGATACTACAGGTCGGCACAAGGCCCCAAACATTGCTTATAGCCCACATATATACTTATCACAGTGTGCGTTTCAACCGCCAATATAATAGTATTCATATTCGGGATGGACCAAGTCTCATTCCCTAGTCATAACCAATCTCGCACCTGCCATGGGGTGCGAGCCAGGCCCTAATAGTGTCACAATGTACTAAGTTGGGGTTTCAAACCCTTAGGCTACCATATACACTAACTACTCACCTCTAGCCGGCTGTGGACTCGTCCGTGATACCTTTTCCTTTCGAATTTGCCGCCTCGTGCGTCGAATCTAGTCAAAACCACAGCAATTACATAAATATGGGTCAAAAAACGTAACCCAATCAAAAATACTTGAAAAGTACTAAAATTGACGAAGTTGGTAAAACCCGAGCCTCGGGCCCGCTTCTCGAAAATTCTAAAAATTATACCAACGAATTCCTCATCTCGCCACGAGTTCTTACATATAAATTTATCCAATTCCGACACCATTTGGTCCTTGAAATCTTTATTTTACATTTTTGAAAGATTCCAAAATTTTCTTCCCAAATTTCATCTCAAATCACTAATTAAATGATGAATTCAATGATAGATTCATGTACTCTAACCAAATCTGAGTTAGAATCACTTATTCCGATGAATTTCTTGAAAAGCCTTCGAAAAATCGCCAAAATCCGAGCTCTCTAGGTCCAAAAATCAAATAAAACCTAAAACCTCGTATTTATAGAGTAACCCTCGGATTCCAGCAGTGCTGACCGCACAAAAATGACCGCGGTCCGCGCCCAGGGAGTGCCGTCCGCACCCAGGGAGTGCTGACCGCACATCAATTTGACTGCAGTGATAGGCTTCACTATATTTGCCATAACTTTTGCTACACATATCCAAATGCGTATTATAATATGTTTCTGGAAACTAGATTCAAAGCTCTACAACATTCGTTTTTGAATCAGCTCAAAATTTTGTGTAGATAAAAAGACATGAGCTTCCTAAGTAGAACCAGCAGCCTGCAGATCTTCCCTTGCATGGCCACGTGCCCAGCGCGAAAAGAAGTGCGGTCCGCGCCTCCACTGTTGCCACCTCTATTTTCTAAGTTTCGGGATGTCCGTACTCGCTCAAAACTCACCCGAAACACGTCCTAGGTCCCCGGGACATCAAACAAAAGCACAGATACATTATAATACTTCATTTAAACTTGCTCGAGCCATAAAAACACCATCATAAACATCAAAATCACCAAATTCTCACGGATTCAAGCCAAAGTTTCATTAAAACTTCAGAAACTAATATTTGATCAAAAACCCGACCTAAACACCTCCAAAATGATCTGAACTTTTGCACGCATATCATAAATCACCTAACGGAGCTACTGCATCTCTCAGAATTTCATTCCGAGCCCCAAATCAAAATCTCGCCTATCGTCCGAAATTCGCCAAAATTCAACCTTAGCCAATTCAAGACTAAATCTACACCGGACCTCTGAATTCGATTCCGATTGCTCTCCTAAGTCATAAATCATCCCCAGAAACTAGTCGAATTATCAAAAATCCATTCCGAGCTTTCTAACTCATTGGTCATCATTCAATAGACTTTTCCTAACTATTCTTCTCATAAAGAGGTTTATTGCCTCATTTCTATCAAATTTCCATCTGATTTGCTTCTAACTCTCCAAACACATATAAATTAACATGTTAAAGTATAAAATGAAGAAAACAGGGTGGTAACTCCCGTAACGACGGGTCAGGTCGTTACATCCTCCCCAACTTAAACAAATGCTCGTCTGCGAGCGGGTTGAGAAACATACCTGGAGTCTCGAATAAGTGTGGATATCTGCTCCGCATCTCCTGTTCGGTCTCCCAAGTTGCTTCCTCCACGGGACGACCTCTCCACTGCACTTTCATTGAAGCTATGTCTTTGGATCTCAACTTACGAACATGTCGACCCAAAATGGCTATTGGCTCCACATCATAGGTCAAGTCCTCATCCAAATGTATCGTGATGAAGTCTAATACATGAGACGAGTCTCTAACGTACTTTCGGAGCATAGATACATGGAATACCGGGTGAACTCCCAACAAGCTGGGTGGCAAAGCAAGCATATAGGCCACCTGCCCAACTTTTCTAAGCACCTCAAAATGTCCAATGAACCTTGGGCTCAACTTTCTTTTCTTTCCAAACCTCATAACGCCCTTCATAGGCGAAACCTTCAGCAACACCTTCTCGCCCACTAAATAAGACACATCTCAAACCTTCCGGTCCGCATAACTCTTCTGACGCGAGTGAGCTGTGCGAAGTCTCTCCTGAATCACCTTTACCTTGTCTAAGGCATCCTGGACTAACTTTGTCCCCAACAACCTAGCCTCGCCGGGCTCAAACCAACCGACTGGAGACCTACACCGCCTCCCATATAAGGCTTCATACGGCGCCATCTGAATGCTGGACTGATAGATATTGTTATAAGCAAACTCTGCAAGAGGTAAGTAATCAACCCAAGAACCTCCAAAATCAATGACGCAAGCACGCAACATGTCCTCCAATATCTGAATTGTACGCTCGGACTGCCCGTCCGTCTGTGGGTAAAATGTTGTTCTCAGATCTACCTGTAAACCCAATTCCCGCTGAAATGTTCTCCAGAACTGTGAAGTAAACTGAGTACCTCTGTCTGATATGATAGAAAATGGGACTCCATGCAATCTAACGTTCTCCCGAATGAATGTCTCAGCTAACCGCTCTGAGGAGTACGTAGTACACATAGGAATGAAATGAGGTGACTTGGTCGGCCTATCCACAATCACCCAAACAGAATCAAACTTCCTCGTTGTCCGAGGGAGTCCAGTAACAAAGTCCCTAGTGATCATTTCCCACTTCCACTCGGGAATATCTATATGCTAGAACACACCACCAGGCCTCTGATGCTCATACTTGACCTGCTGATAGTTTAGGCACCGTGCTACATGATTCACAATATCTTTCTTCATCTTCCTCCATCAGTAATGCTGCCTCAAATCCTGATACATCTTTGCGGCACCTGGATGAATAGAATACCGCGAGCTGTGGGCCTCCTCCAATATCAATTCACGAAGGCCATCAATATTGGTCACGCATATCCGGCCATGTATCTGCAACACACCATCACTATCAATAGTGACATCTCTGGCATCATTATGCTGAACTCTGTCCTTAAGGACAAGCAAGTGTGGATCATCATACTGGCGCTCTCGAATACAGTCATATAAAGAAGACAGAGATACCACGCAAGCCATCACCCGACTGGGCTCAGAGATATCCAGCTTACCATCCGATTAGCTAGAGCCTGAATATCAACTACAAGGGGCCTCTCCCCAACTGGAATGTACGCCAAGCTGCCCATACTAATAGCCTTCCGGCTTAAAGCATCGGCCACCACATTGGCCTTCCCGGGATGATACAAGATAGTAATATCATAGTCTTTGAGTAGTTCAAGCCATTTCCACTGCCTCAAATTGAGATCTTTCTTCTTAAACAAGTGCTAAAGGCTGTGGTAGTCTGTATATACATCACAAGATACACCATACAAGTAATGCCTCCAAATCTTCATGGCATGAACAATAGCAGCTAACTCTAAGTCGTGAACCGGGTAGTTCTTCTCATGGGGATTTAGCTGACGAGAAGCATAAGCAATAACTCTACCCTCCTGCATCAATACATAATCGATCCCAAATCTCGAAGCATCGCAATACACCGTGTAAGACCCTGAATCTTATGGCAATACAAGCACCGGAGCTGTGGTCAAGGCCGACTTGAGATTCTAAAAGCTCCCCTCTCATTCATCAGACCATACAAATGGAGCATTCTTCTGCGTCAACTTCGTCAAAGGTGAAGCAATAGACGAAAAACCCTGAATAAACCTGCGGTAATATCCCGCCAAATCGTGGAAACTCCGGATCTCCATAGCTGGGGACGGCCTGGGCCAATTCTGCACCGCCTCGACTTTCTATGGGTCAACCCGAATACCATCGATGGGAACTACATGTCCCAGAAAAGTCATAGTATCAAGCCAGAACTCACACTTAGAAAATTCGCATAATGATTCTCCTCTCTTAATCTTTGCAATACCACCCTCAAGTGGTATATGTGCTCCTCCTGGCTGCGTGAGTACACCGGGATATCATCAATAAATACGATCACAAAAGAATCCAGATACGACCAAAATATACTGTTCATCAAGTGCATGAATGTGGCTGGGGCATTAGTCAGCCCAAAGAACATCACCAGAAATTCATAGTGCCCATATCTCGTTCTGAAAGATGTCTTCATAATGTCTGTATCCCTAATCTTCAATTGGTGATAACCTGAGCGAAGGTCAATCTTAGAGAATACACTTGTTCCCTGAAGCTGATCAAACAAGTCCTCAATACGAGGTAACGGGTATTTATTCTTTACCGTCACCTTGTTCAACTGCCTGTAATCAATGCACATTCTCATTGTGCCATCTTTCTTCTTTACGAATAATACCGGTGCACCCCAACGTGACACACTCGGGCGAATGAACCCCTTTATCTAAGAGTTCCTGAAGTTGTTCTTTCAACTCTTTTAACTCGGCTGGTGCCATGCGGTATGGAGGAATAGAAATGGGCTGAGTGACCGACACCAAGTCAATATCAAAATCGATATCCCTGTCAGGCAGCATGCCCGGCAGGTCTGCTGGAAACACATCCAAAAAATCCCTCACAATGGGGACTGAATCAAGACTGGGTGTCTCAGCCTCAACATCTCTAATGAAATCCAAATAAGATAAACAACCATTCCCAATCATTCGTTGGGCTTTTAGGAAGGAAATCACCATGTCAGATACATAATCAGTCACGCCTCGCCACTCGATCCTCGGATTACTTGGAATAGCTAATGTGACTGTCTTGGCATGACAGTCGAGAATCGCATGGTAAGGAGATAACCAATCCATGCCTAGAATCACGTTAAAATCCACCATGACCAATAGTAATAAGTCTAATAGTAACAAGGTAGGATCGGTATACATGATCCACAATAACTGTATCACCCACCGGGGTAGACACATACACGGGCAAGGCAAGAATACCATGGGTCGTACCCAAATGATGCGCAAAATATAAAGATACATAGGAATAGGTAGATCTGGGATCAAATACAACAGAAGCATCCATGTGGCAGACTGAGATAATACATGTGATGACTGCATCTGATGCACTAGTGTCCCTCCTATCCGGAAGAGCATAAAAATAAGCCTGACCTCCGCCAGTACGATCCTAACCCCTAGGGCGACCTCTGGCTACCTGACCACCACTTCTAGCTGACTGAGCTGGGTGCTGAAGAAATCGGAGCAGAAGATGAGGGCTGATCCCTCTACTGAGACCGTTTACGGAGTAACTAGGAACACTCCCTCCTAATATGGCCCAACTCGCCACACTCAAAACAACGGCCTGAAGCTGGAGAAAGGGACTTCTGAAAACCCCTAGCTACAGATGAACCCTAAGCTGAAGGAGCAGGAGAAGAGCTTTGAGCTGGAAGGACGCCTAATGCGGGCTGGCTCTGCTAAAGACCCTGCTGACCATGATGACCCTGATGGCCCTGACAGCCACGATCTGATGAAACCCCAAGGAACGACCTCTATTGTGCTGAAACTGGCCCCTAGACGGAGCACCACTGTAACTACCTGCACCTCGAGGCCTCTTAGCCTCCCTCTCCTCACGCTCTCGACGGATATCTATCTCAATCTGACGAGCCGCATCAACCACCACCTCAAAAGTAACTGCGGTAGCCCTCTCTCTAGTCATCAATATGCGGATAGGATAATTGAGACCATCCACAAATCTCCTGATCCTCTCATGATCTGTCGGAATCATTCACGTGGCATGTCAAACTAGCGGTGTAAACCTCAACTCGTACTGATTCACTGTCATATCTCCTGCTTTAACCACTCGAACTGCCGATGCAGCTCCTCCCTTTGAGACTGGGGCACATACTTCTCCAGAAATACCATGGAAAACTGCTGCCAAGTGAGGGATGCTGCCCCAATAGGCCTACGCCTCTCGAAATTCTCCCACCAATGAACTAGATATAGGAACCAGTTCCAAATGTCTATCTTTTATTCTAGTTCAGTTGTAGTAGGTAATTTTACATTGTAACTTTCAGCTTAACCCTAGGCATCCTCGCCCTCAACACAACTGAACGCTGGAGGCTGTAACGTCTCGAACCTCTCCAACCGACGCTGCTCGTCATCAGGAATAGCTGGAACCACATGCGCTGGGGCTGGTGCGACTGGTGCAGCCAGCTGAACTGGCTGAGTTGGAGCTGCCTCAGGTGCCTGTAAACCCTAAACTACCGGCTCGGGTGTGCGAGCAACGGGGGTACGATTTCCTCCCCCTGCCTGTGAAGAAGCTACTGCAGTAGAGGCCGCAACCACCTGAGCTAAGCCAATACACACTGATAGGATCTGTGCTAAGGTCTCCTGAAGACCCGATATCTCAATAGACACTATCGGTGCCTCAACCTGAGCTGCTGGGATGCCTGCAGCTGGGACCTGATCCTGAACCTGGTCCACTGGCGCTGGGATCTGACCCTGAGTCTGGTCAGCTGGTGGGTCAGCAGGTGCTGTCACTGCTGCCCTACCTCTGCCACGACCACGGCCTCTGGGTGCCACTAGTGATCGTCCGCCACGTCCGCTAGCACGTGTTCTCGCCATCTGCGAGAGAATAGAATACGAAAAAATTTAGTTTCACGATAACACAAACCGCACGATATGAATCCAAGAAAGTGAAGTGTTTCCTAAAGTTATGTAGCCTCCCGAGGATAGATACAGACGTCTATGTACCGATCCGCGAAAGCCTACTAAACCGGCTCATGACTCGCGAGGCCTAATAACCTAGGCTCTGATATCAACTTGTCACGACCTAAATCCGGTCGTGATGGCGCCCAACCCTAAAGCTAGGCAAGCCAGACCAACAACTGTTTCCATAGTTAAAGACCAGTCCCAAAAGGACAAATTCAAGAAGAATATAAGAGTCAATAATAATATTACAATAATAATAGTATAGTTAAATACTGAGAAGTGCGAACATCGAAAATAACACTCCCAAAAGATCTGGGGTCACGAGTCTTGAGCCTCTAAGCTGTAACAACCCGACCGGTCATTTTAGAAAACTGAATAAAATACTCAAGTCTGGGAATATATATAGAAATAACTGAAATAAAGAGAGAATCTAGGTTTTGTGAACGCCGACAGCTACCTTAGCAACTCGAATATACTCGGTAGTAAGATAGATTGCCCGTCTAACCCTCCTGTGTGCCTAGATCCGCACACAAAGGTGCAGGGAGTAGGGGTGAGTACTAAGTACTCACTAAGTAAAAAGTATATAAAATAGCTAAAAGTAGGAAATCCACAGAATACCACAGAGCAAAGCTAAAACTACAGTCCGATACCTACCACGAACTAACAACAATAGCAAATCACATATAACACAAGTAATTAACAATGCTTGAATGCAATGCAATGCACATGACCGCTACAGCGCGTAGCCCGATCCGTTTAACGTCGACGACGCTCACTGGGGGTGTGTATAGACTCCGAAGGGGCTCCTTCAGCCCAAGCGCAATATTCATATCATCCGTTGCGGCATGCAGCCCGATCCATACTCAGTCCACATCATGCATATGAGTCACATAACAGTTCAATTTATTTATTTCCAAGTTCCAGTTCATTAACAATGAAAAATACTTTAATTTTATTTAATTTTCCAAGAACAAGTGACTTAGCCTTTCATACTAATGATTTCAAGCCAGGACTGAGGCCAATGATTTTACAAATCAAGCTTTCACATAGATATCTATTCCCTAAGGATACTACAGGTCGGCACAAGGCCCCAAACATTGCTTATAGCCCACATATATACTTATCACAGTGTGCGTTTCAACCGCCAATATAATAGTATTCATATTCGGGATGGACCAAGTCTCATTCCCTAGTCATAACCAATCTCGCACCTGCCATGGGGTGCGAGCCAGGCCCTAATAGTGTCACAATGTACTAAGTTGGGGTTTCAAACCCTTAGGCTACCATATACACTAACTATTTATGATAGTAGAAGGGCAAATCTGACCCTTAACCGCTTTTCATTTTGTATTGACCTCCTCGTGCGTCGAATCTAGTCAAAACCACAGCGAATACATAAATATGGGTCAAAGAAATATAACCCAATCAAAAATACTCGAAAAGTACTAAAATTGACGAAGTTGGTAAAACCTGAGCCCCGGGCCCACTTCTTAAAAAATTCTGAAAATCATACCAACGAGTTCCTCATCTCGCTACGAGTCCGTACATATAAAGTTTATCAAATTTCGACACCATTTGGTCCTTCAAATCTTTATTTTACATTTTTGAAAGAATCATGTGAGTCCGCTTAACTCTTCTAAGGTGGGCGTCATTTCGCAATCTTGGAATCTGAAAACATTATTTGCAGAGTCCCAAAAACTTACCAAAGCCCCGATAGACCTTTGTCTGGATTAATTCCCATAATATGCGGAAGAAACTTAAGGTGCTTGTAGACTTGATTTATTTCCCAAGCAGAAAAACTAGCCCACCAATCACAGAGACGGCCCGGGGTTTTATCTTGAATCATAAACATGGGAGGCATCTCGTCTTTTGCCCTTCTCTGATCGATTCTTTGCGAGGGAGCCATGCTGATCCTAGAAAAGATAAAAAATAAAACTTAAGATTTTCTAATCCTAAATTTTTTTTCTTTTTATTTTTCATTTATAAAAAATGAATCTCGTCAACATGGACTTTCAGCAATTAATGAATATTTGAAGGCTGTGTAACAGGATATTAGTGTGACGACTAGGTACTATTTTTGCGAAACCAGTCCTTCGGCGCCCTCTTCGGGGCGTTTGGCTGTTTTCCCAAAATGGTGTTACCTTGACTAAGGACATTCTCCTAATTTTAACACATTTTTTATAAATTTTTTTTGAAAAAAGCAGAATTAGTTGAGCCCGATATGGGCTGCCTACATATCCCACATCCAGTAAGAATCAAACTTGCGTAGTTCGAACAAAATGAACTATATCATTTTAAACAAAAGAAACTCTTTTCCATCTTTCTTTTTTTTATAAAAGAAAAATACCCGAGTTTTGTTGTTATTTGGGAATTCTCGAAACATGTGTTTAAAACCCTTGAGCTTATACACTGGTATTTTCCTTTTTTCTAAAACCAATCCTTTTTTTAATAAGTCGGTCAGCATAAAGGTTCAAAACAAATAAATGCACAAACAAGATGCATCAAGTTGGTCTTTTTTTTTCAGGTACACCTGTCCTAGACAGACCCAACCCCTGTGTTGAGCCTCCTAAGTCAATATGCACATGATGCAAACCTACGTTCCTATTAGGGATCCGGCATGAGGTTTTGTTATTCTAGGTTAACATCCTGTTGGAAAAAGTATCTAGACTGGCTTTACTCGAGCGGACAACTCGAGCCGAGGAGGGTCAGTGCACCGGTAGCATGGCTTTCCGGCTTAATTGACAGTACTCCCCGCCTAAACATGTGTGACTAAATCCTTCACCGGGTGCCAAGCACCTCAGCTATCTTAAGAAAGACGGGCTATGTCCAGAAAATGCCCGATATTAAATTTCAAAGAGACTCAGATGAGAAAGTGGGTAGCGGCACAATTTATATACAATTCACAAAATATCAAAGCGGTAGAAGCAACATTTAGCACATTAAGACAAACATATAATAAAATCAGATAATAAATAAGCCAAATACAATAATTATTCAAAGCTCGAATTCTTAAACCCTAAACTAGTGGTTCTGGGTTTGTATCCCCAACAGAGTCGCTAGAGCTGTCACACCTCCTTTTTACGCACCCCACCCTGAAGGATAAAATGTGCGATGGAGTTTTTCCAATTTAAGTGACAATATCCGAAACGGGATTATTTTATTTATTTTAGAGTCGCCACTTGGAATAAATTAAGGTGTCCCAAGTCACCGATTTATTTAAATCCCGAATCGAGGAAATTTCGACTTTCCAAATGAAGTGTGCGAACCAGAAATTCTAAGTAAGGAATTCTGTTGACCCGAGGGAAGGTGTTAGTCATTCCCGAATTCCCTGGTTCTAGCACGGTCGCTTAAACTATTATATTTGGCTAAAAATATGATTTTATTACATGTTATAACGTATGCGTTTATAACAACTTTAAACCGCTTTTATTATTGTTTGTAAATAAAATTTCAACGTATGCAAATACATCTCGAACCATGTCACAATCAATGTACCCGTGATTATCGACACATTTTGATTTTGTTGAGATTTGAATTTGGGTCACATAAATGTGCACCCGAGTTTAGGGAGATAAGATTAATAAATACGCGCTTAAAGATACTAACGCGTTATTACTTTTTAGAAGAGGTCGTGACATTTGCAAAAATGGAGCATCTCGAAATCTAAGTATGTACAATTATTGAGGGCCCCGCAACCTATGCATTTTATTTGGCGAGGCTTAGCTTATTTTGTTATTTTAAAGGCTATCCTAGAGCAAACTATAGTTTTCTTCTTCTTTTTGTCTCTAAAATACAAGAAAAGGTCCTAATTAATAGGCTTTTATTAAAAAAAAAAAACCTACTATGTCAAGCCTGTGTTTTATTCAATGGGAATTGCCCAAATCTCGGCTTTTGATCAAAGCATTGAGCACAATAAGCATGTGCTAAAAAATAACGCCCAAGCCTCCAGTTAAATGACTTGAGGAAGAGACGGGTTTAGCTTTCAAATTGGACCAATTCCATACAATTGAGCCCAGGCCCAGATCGTCTAAACCTCCGAACAAAATCACCAAATTATCCAACTGAAACTAATACTGACCGTGAAACACTATTTATATATCATTTCTATCGGAATAATTATTAATGGAGTTATGAAGCCGCTAGTTTAACATCCAATTCACTAATTCATTACCTATTATAACTAAATGGGTCAATAGTGCTTTGAAAACAGGCAAGCAATAAACCACATGAGTTTGTATTTTTAAACATGCAACTGAAACTCAACTTCTGTTTTCACCTAACAGATTAGCCCACGTGAGTCCCTTACACCCCTGCCATGTTAACATTCTAATTTGACATTTACATGACTGCAACGTTATGATATATACATGACTGGACTACACAGTTATTTACATGACTGCACTACACTGTTATTTACATGACTGCACTGTTATGGAATAGAATACAAGTTTATTAGAATTATAAATAACTTTATCCTACAATGATATTGTAATTAAACAATGAGATTAACAAGCAAGGAAAAAAATGGAAAAGAAGAGTAGCTTAAAAATCCCACCAAATTTCATCTAAACAAATATTATACAAATATTAGCGTACGACAAAGACAACAGGAACACACTGTCTAAAGAAGATATACTGAATGATAGTTAACATGATCCAATTAATGTCCAGTTCAGTCCAGTTACACAGTCATATATCTATTATGTAAATCAATACCAACTAGATAACTAATTATCAACTAATACTCTAAATAACTAATATCTAATGAAAGATGGACAACAAACAAAATCCAAAGTGCAAGGATATGCTGCATTTAACTCCATTCCTAGAACAAAGGATTACACAATGTGTACCTGGATATTGGATGGAAAATAGAAGAGTTGAGAATCAGTTCAAGCAATAGCGAGCAGAAGCGGCATAACAGTAACACAGCAAAAAAAATGGGACCAACAAAAGTTCAGAGGACCAATTTAAGACCAAACCACCGTCAAGATGCCCAAGAAGAAAGAAGCTTAATCAAAATAATGCATCTACTATAATTAAACTAGGCAGTCGTGAAACAACTTTCAACAATCAGATGGTATCCAGCGACCCTCAAATAAATCACCAAACACTTTCAAATGCCCTCTGAAACTATTGTTTTTAGAAGTTTAGCTCTAAAAAATGAGTAAAACTCTCCTTTTTTCTCTTTTTCAGAAGGTTGATTCTCCTTCTTTTTTTATTCTGAAGCATTCCTTCTTATATCCCCATAACTAAAACTTTCTAGCTTGTTTTTAATTGTTAACCAACCCCATATTCCCTACTTTCCAGCCCATTTTTTCCTTTTTGACTGATCTTTTTCTTTTATTATTACCTCTCCTCCATACTTATTTTCCTAAAAGTGCTTTAACTAGGGTGAATCCACTAGTAATCCCCCTTTCTATTCAAATTTTAACCTTTTCAGCCTTATATTCCTTTACTATGTGAACCCCTTTTACCTTTTATCATTAGTCTACTGTTTTTGTTTTCCAATTAAGCTAAAGCATTAGGCTAGACTCTTAAAATATTCAAAGGTTTACTGACCCACTGAACATTCAACTGGCAGGCCATTCAAAATGAATGAATCTACTTAACTAAATACATTTTCATACCTTAGCTCCCAAAATACCCTCCTGATACTTATGGAATGATAAACCAGGGGTCCTAATAGGGGTGGGGAATCCCAAAAACAGAATGAACTCTAAGGTTTGAAACTGCAGCTATAACCAATTTAGACCTTAAGTCAAAAGCAGAAACATTCAAACAACAACATTTATTTCAATCAAAGATTACAAACAGGCCAAACATATGATTCCAATGTTCTGACAAAACAAAGAGTAAACAAATTAATCGACGAAGAACTGCTAAATCGATTATATAGCTCATAACACCCAACCAAACGAACAGAAGAAAACTATGACCAAATAAAATGTCTTGGAGAGGAAGAAGAAGTAATGAACATGGCAATATTACGAACAACACTTTAAACAAAGAAACAAATCAGAAAAACTTTAAGGAGGTTAACAAACTTCAGGCAGAATCGATGAACTAAATTAATTCCAACGCATCTAAAACAAATCAAACTAATTCTAAATTTGAGTCATATCAACGAACGTAGTTCGTCGCAATGAAATTAAGCAACGAATAGAAGAAATAGATAAAAAAATAAACAAAAAGTCTACTGAAGATGCGCATAACCAAAAGAAAACCAGAAATGATAAATATCAACCAAGCGAATTAACACACAACACATATAGAACAAGACAATGCAGAATGAAAGGAATCCGTACCTTAGGCGCTTAGAAAACAAGGCTAACTCGACTCGCTTAATTTGGATTCAATCACGTTGAAGCCTAGCAGACTCTAAACGAAGTGTTCTAAATTGAGAACACCTCGATTAGGGTCTAATAATCTTCAATTCCTCTCTTGACTTGGTGGAACCCCAAGGCTTTGAATTCTAAGGTTCGTGCATGTCGATTTGGGGGCTCGACGGGTTCTAACTAGATTTGAGGGCAAACAATGATGTCTTAGTAGTGAGAGACGTCCAGGGGTGCCGTGGTATGAGTTTGGTGGCGATTGGCTGACTAGGTCTCTTGGTCGGATTTTTTGATCTAAAATTCGAGCCGGCCCGAGATGATTCGAGAGGCTAGGGGTAGGGATTCGTGTTAAGGCTGGTATGGAGGTCTAGTGGTGTTAGTACGATGGTCATTGGCGTTGTTGTTGGTATTTTTTCAGGCGAAAAAGCCGAGGCGGCTAGGGTTAAAATTCATCTCCGAGAGAGACGAAAGGGAGCATTTGGGACGAAGTGGGCGTTTGGGGGTGGGAAATTTGGTATGGTAAAATGATTCAATTAATTTGGACCATTGGATCAAATGATCTCAACGGTTCCGATTAATTGATGAAGGTAAAACAAGGGCGTTTTGGTCAAGTGGGGTTGGGTCTGATGGGTCAAGAGTCTTTTGGACCGGGTGAATGTGCATTTGTGCCTGGAATTTGGTCAAAATAAGGTGGCCCAATCCGAATTAGTTCTTCCCCCTTTTTTCAACTTTTCTTTTTAAAATGCCTAATATTAATTTCTTCTTTTTTCCAAAACTAAAAATTCTTTATTCAAAACTAAAAAAATCCTAAATTAGTTTATAAAACTACTAATAAACTTTTAATCATAATTAGATACACGTAATTAACTAATAAAATCACATCATTCGACATTAGACGTTAATATGTAAAGTAACTTAATCTCGTGATTTTTCTCATTTTTGTAAAAATGAATTAATTAATTACTCCTATTAAAAATCCAAATGTAAACATAACACATTATTATTATTATTTTTGTATATTAATTCAACCAATAAACACGCACAGAAAAATACAAACAAATACGAAAAATAACAAACAAATTCACGAAAAATCACACACAACACTAAAAATATTTTATTTTGGATTTTAGGAGTAATTTTTATTATATGGCAAAAATCATGTGCTCACAAATACATTGCATCAACCTGGGAGCATTAGCCGATCTGGTACATCAATACATGTTCCTATGCCCATTCCAATCTTGTCTAACTTTGCTAACTCCCCCTTCTCAACACGTATCTTGTTCATTATGGAAACACGACTTCCTATTCCATCTTTTCTCAAATATCCTTTAACGGAAGAAATAGAAGCTCGAGAAGTAGTACCAAAACCTATTTCACTCGCTCTTGTACAGTCAAAGTGGATCGATTCCGTAAAAGATAAGATCAGTAAATGACAATTCACTGAAATTGCATCTTTGTGAGATCGTCAATATTGTACCGAGGGTGTCTTGAGAGTATATCGAATCAGTATAGCTATCCTTCTTCTGACACAACAAGGCAATTTGAATTAGTATCAAAAGTAAGTACTAAATAATTTCTTTTTTCCTTTACTTATTCTAGGTTAACATCCTGTTGGAAAAAGTATCCAATTCAACGAACGAGATTTTCATATTACGTAGATGCGAGATGTAGAAACTTTCCTTTCGTAGTTGTGGTTGTTTTTCTGTTCAAGCTATTTGGTACAAGAAAGACATCAGTAATGACCACGTGAAAGCAGATAGGAAGCCTCGTCTTCATCCTACTGCAATCCTCTAAGGCTGAGACGAATGGATCAGGAATTGAACTTGGGATCTGCCCGTTCCGATCCTTACCTACTAAACAGTTGCACCCCCGGATATGTATATTGGGAAAACCCTATGATCCTTCCGTGTGGAAGGGAAGGAAGAAAGAAGGCAAACATTTTGTATTTCCCGATCATTGGAAGCAATCTTCACTGGCACAAGGATCTCCTCACAATAACCTCCACTACGATAGAAACCGACAATGAGTTTACAAAGGCTTCAAGTAGTCTGGGGATATTGGGATGCCTATTGAACTCTTCGTTCTAACATTGGATTCTAGCAAGGCTAAGAGCAACCCATTTGTGAAATAAAAAATAAAATTCCATTTCCCCCCACCCCACTCCATGTACGAATAAAGTGCGAAAGGGGGAGTAGATATTTTGTCACATACGTGGGTTCGGTCCTCCAATGCCTGTTAGAGCTCTCTTCAACATGCTTATGGCTAGATCGATCGATTTCGGGTCAAATATGAAAAACTAGAAGATTCCACCTCTCTTAAGCCATTGTTCCCATACTCCACTACCCAGAGAAAAAATAAGTTCGCGGATGCATTGGCAACGCTGACCTCCATGATAAAAATTCCTGAAAGAATGGCACTTTACAAATAAGAAGAGGGGCAATGAGAGCAGAGAAAGAAAGCTAACCTAAAGGTAATTATTTCTCTATAGGGCCCCTCTTGTGTCAGGTTAAGGCTCTCCACTTCATCTTGGGTTAAGGGCTTAGTTGAACCCAATTTTTTCACTTGTAGTCTAGGGCTTTGCTTGGCATTGGGCTTCGATCAATAAATTAAATTTGTTATCACACAGTGCATGAGGCAAGAAATTAAATAGAAGAATTTTATGCCCACTGTGCCCTCTCTTTCAATTGAGATGATGTATATGGTTATATATATTCCTATATGATGAAATTGAAATATTTCAAAATAATTAATAACCAAATTAAAAAGGGGCAGAAACAGGAGAATTTTGAATTGGGCACCTTTGATCAATTTCTTTCTTTAATGCAGTATTAGTAATATTTACATTCGGGGGAAAAAGGAGTAATGGCTAAGAAGTTTCAAATTTCAATCTTATTTCAAAAAATTTTAAAATTATATATTCAAATTCACAACAAAATTTAACTTTCGAAATCCACAAATCACTACAAAATTTGGGACGGGGGGAGTACGTAAAAGACTTCCTTTATCTTTTTATTTCTTTTTTTTTTTTTTTTTGGTTATTGTACTACCTTGAACGGATGTAGTTCGTGAGGCATGTCCAACTACAACGAATAGACTTAAACCTTGTTTCTATATGACCTGATTTTACTACTTTGAACAAACGTAGTTTGTGGAAAGTCCTGATCAATTCAACTAGATGCTCACCATCTATTTTCATTGCTCAAATTTTTCACAAACACAAAACCATGAGATCGCTTAGAATCAATTGAATCCAAACCAGTTGGTATTCTATTATAATTCCAAGTTTTCTAGGCTGTCGATTCTCTTTGTATGAAAAGTAGGAGAAAATGTTGTAAGCAAAGCAATTATATACAAATACCTACTTGAACAATTTAAAAAAAATATC